>JAURVB010014023.1:0-43867 GCA_033002965.1 Piper betle | reverse complement strand
GACATGATATACTGACCCATCAGCCAATAAATTGGACATAGCGGATTGGATTCGCTAGCTAATTACGACATGGTGGATTGGACTCACCAGTCAGATAACAGACATGGCGGCTTTGGACTCGCCAGCCCATAATGGACATGATGGACTGACCTATCAACTAATTAAGTGGACATGGTTGATTGGACCTCGCCAGCCAATTACGGAATGGTGGAGTAACCCATTAGCCAATAGATGGACATGGTGGACTGACCCATCAACCAACTAATGGACATGGCAGATTGGACTCACCAGCCGATAACGGACATGGTGGATTGGACTCACCAGCCGATAACGGACATGTTGGATTGGACTCACCAGCCAATAATCGACATGGTGTATTGGACTCACCAGCCGATAACGGAAAAGATCGGATTGGACTCGCCAGCCGATAATGGACATGATGGACTAGCCCATTAGCCAATAAATTTGACATGGCGGATTGGACTCACTAGCCAATTACGGACATGGTGGATTGGACTCACCAGCCGATAATGGACATGGGGGATTGGGCTTGCTTCAGCCGTTAATGGACATGTTGGACTAACCCATCAGCTAATAAATTGGACATGACAGATTGGACTCGCCAGCTAATTACGGACATGGTGGACTAACCCATTAGCCAATATATGGACATGGTGGAGGGACCCATCTACCGATAATGGACTTGGTGGATTGGACTCACCCACCAATAACGGACATGGTGGATTGGAGCCACTAGCTGATACCAGACATGATGTACTGACCCATCAGCCAATAAATTGGACATGGTGGATTGGACTCACTAGTCGATAACAGACACGGCGGATTGGACTCGCCAGCCAGTAATGGACATATTGGAATTACCCATCAGGCAATAAATTGGACAAGGTGGATTGGCCCTTTAGCCGATAGATAGACATGGTGGACTGATCCATCAACCATCTAATGGACTTGGTGGATTAAACTCACCAGCCGATAACGAACATGGTGCATTGGATTTGCCAGCCGATAACGGACATGGTGGGATTGGACTCACCAGTCGACAATGGACACGCATGGACCGACCCATCAGCCAACTAATGCGCATGGTGGACTAAACCATCAACTAATAAATGGACATGTTGGAATGGTCACAACAACCATTATTCTTGATAATTATAGGGAGTTTATGGACTTGTTTTATTTAATTATACGGTTTAGTGTTTTTATCACTAGCACGGAATTGCCTCCGCAGGTATGGAAGGGTGGGTAGAGTCGGGACAGCTGGACGTCTCAATTATTGGACTATTCTTTCTCGAGATTGTTTGCATGCGAGTGGGATTTGGTTCGGTTCATAGGACTTGGATTATTCTGAGCATGTATTTATTAAATTTTTTGTTGTTGGAATTATTAAAAATCTTGAAAATTAATTGGAAATTAATTGATGAGACACTTAGTTTCATACAGTAACACTTGGCTCGTGGCTCGGAATGGGCGGGTTGTTACAGGTGGTATCAGAGCAACCTGGTTCCATGTTAGATGGTGGGGCTAGACTAGAGACGTTGGCTAGGCTGCCGGTCATAGGCCAAAGAAGGTCATGGGCTGGGGTTAGCAACGGGCCAAGTGTAGGAATTTTGGGAACAAAATTTCCTAAGGTTGGTGGATTGTGATATCCCTCAACTAAATCCCACATCTAATACCTACTAGGAGAAGATCCTGTTTATAAGTGAGAATGGACCATAGATATTTAACTTGGTGAACCATGTTTACAGGTGGTATCAGAGCTGTGTTTCCTACAGAACCATGCAAATCAATCATTACCTTGTTCAAAGTCTAAGAGTTCACTATCTCAATGGTGTACATTTTCTTTATATAAGAATTTATCATTCTTTTCTAAAATTAATTTTCATTGTTTTATATGGTAAGTCATTATAGGTGTGCCACTTGTGTGTCATGCTAGGTGCACGTAACACCTAAACCAATGAGCGTATATGGGATGCCTTTACAATCAAAGGTGTTATTTAGGTAGTATGGGTCACCCGTACAACATGGATAACAGTGTCATGGAACAGTGTGCCCCACCTTTAGCTATGCATGAGTGGCAATTCTTAAAAAAAAAAATTACTCATGACCTTATTATATTTTCGAGGATGAAATTTCCCAAGCTTGAGAGATTGTAAATCCCCAATCTTTTCTCCTTATTATATTTTCGAGGAGACCGAAAATTCCCAAGCTCAGGAGATTGTAAAACCCCAATTTTTTCTCCTTGTTATATTTTCGAGAACGAATATTCCTAAGCTGGGAGATTGAACCCTGAAAAAATAATCAGGCTATTTTATTTTAGGTTTTATAAATCTTAAACAAACCATAAATAATATTTAATTAAATACAATTCTTAAGAATCAATATTATTTATTACCCATTCCTATTCACTTAGCAGTAAATTTTTGACTCTTCATTATCACACAAATGATACAGTAATGAGTGATTACGTTCTTTTATAAAATTTAATTTAATGACTTCTTCAATTCCACGCATATTAATAAAATTTAATATAATGATTTCTTGAATTCGACACATATTATTCTACATAAAGCAGAGTTCTATTGTTAAATAACACATCCTCTTGATATGTTGTGAGCACATTTGACAGACAGAGGGGAAGACTTTAGGATTATTTGTTTTAGTTGCGGGTTCTTCACCAAATTTTTAGGTCCGTATAATTATTTAAAATATTGTATTGTTTATATAATTATTTAAAATGTTGTATTTTCCCTTGTGGACAACCTGGTCAGCCTGAGCCTAGATAATAGACATGATGGACTGACACATTAGCAAATAAATTAGACTTGTCGGATTGGACTCGCAATCCAATTAAAGACATGGTTGACTGAACCATTAGCCAATAGATGGACGTGGTGGACTAACAAATCAATAAACTAATGGACATGGTGGATTGGACCCAAGCGTCAGTCGATGAACGGACATGGTGGATTAGACTCACCAGTTGATAACAGACATGGTCGATTGGACTCGCCAACCGATAATGGACATGGTGGATTGGTCTCACCAGCCAATAATGGACATGATGGACTGACCCATCAGCCAATAAATGAACATGGTGGACTGACCTACCAGCCAACTACATTGGCATGGTGGACTGAACCATCAGTTAAGAAATGGACATGCTGGAATGGTCAAAACGGCCATTATTATAGATAATGATAGAGAGTTTATGGACCCATTAGCTAATAAATGGACATGTTGGAATGGTCACTAACGCGGAATTGCCTCTGCAGGTATGAGCATGGAAGGATGGGCAGAGTCGGGACAGTTGGAGGACTCTATTATTTTACTAATCTTTACTCGTGGATCGGAACGGGCGGGTTGTTACAGGTGGTATCAGAGAAACCTAGGTACGTGTTAGATGGTGGGCTGGACTTAGGGACGTTGGCTAGGCTACTGGTCACGGTCCAAAGAAGGTCATGGGCTGGGGTTAGCAACGTGCCAAGTGTAGGAATTTCGGAGATGAATTGCCTAAGGTGGGTGGATTGTGAAATCCTCAACTTAATCCCACATTTAATACCTACTACGAGAAGAACCTGCTCATGGTGATAATGCGACTATGAACTTAACTCGGTTAACCATGTTGAAAGAAATGACTTAGGCTCCATCACGTTGCCTTGGGCCGGATCGTTACAGGTGGTATCGAGCTATGTTTCCCATGGAACCTTGCAAATCAATTGTTACTTTGTTGAAAGTCTAAGAGTTCACTGTCCCAAGGGTTAATTCTTTTATATAGAATTTATCATTCTTTTATAAAATTTATTTTCATTGTTTTATATGGTAAATCATTATAGGTGTGCCACCTGTGTGTAATGCTAGGGGCACATGAGACCTAAACCAATGAGCGTATATGGGACGCCTTTTACAATCAGAGGTGTTATCTAGGTAGTATGGTTGGTATGGGTCACTTGTGCGATATGGATAACAATGTCATGGGATAGTGTGCCCCAAGCTGGCGAGATTGTAAATTCCAAATTTTTTCTCTTATTATATTTTCGAAGGCGAAAATTCCTAAGCTGGGGAGATTGTAAAACCCCAATTTTTACTCCTTATTATATTTTCGAGGACAAAAATTCTTAAGCTGGGGAGATTACAAAACCCTGAAAAAAGTAATTAGGTTCTCTTATTTAGGGCTTTATAAATTTTAAATGAACCGTAAATAATATTTAATTAAATAAATTCTTAAGAATCAATATCATTTATCACCCATTTGTACTCACTTAATAGTAAGTTTTTAACTTTTCCTCATCAAACAAATGATACAGTAATGAGTGATTACATTCTTTTCTACAAAATTTAATGTAATGACTTCTTAAATTCAACACATATTAATAAATTTTAATATAATGACTTCTTGAATTCCACACATGTTAATCTATGTAAAGGAGAGTTCTATTGTTAAATAAAATATCCTCTTAATAGGTTGTGAGTACATTTGACACACAAAGGGGAAGTCTTTAGGATTAATTGTTATAGTTGCAGGTTCTTCACCAAATTTTTAGGTCCGTATAATTATTTAAAATGTTGTATTGTCCATATAATTATTTAAAAAGTTGTATTGTCCGTATAATTATTTAAAATATTGTTTTGTCTGGATAATTATATAAAATATGGTGTTGTCCGTATAATTATTTAAAATGTTGTATTGTCTATATAATTATTTAAAATGTTAAATTTTCCCTTTTGGACAACCTGGTCAGCCTGAGCCCATATTCGACCACCATGCACCGAGTGCAACCGGGGTCAACGAATTGACTTAGTCTGGCCGGGGTTATGCCCTTTATAATCTAATAATTGACATGCCAGAATGGACCTGCCAGCCATAATACAATAAATTTGACATGGCGGATTGGACTCGCCAACTAATTACGGACATGATGGACTAACCCATCAGCCAATAGATGGACATGGTGGACTGACCAATCAGCCAACTAAAGGACATGGTGGATTGGACTCACTACCCGATAATGGACATGGTGGATTAAACTCACAAGCCGATAATGGACATGGAAGATTGGACTCGCTAGCCGATAATGGTCATGATGGACTAACCCATCAGCCAATAAATTGGACTTGGCAGATAGGACTAGCCAGCGGCTACTTACGGACATAGTGGATTGGACTCACCGGCCGATATCGGACATGGCGGATTGGACTCGCCAGCAGATAATGGACATGATGGACTAACCCGTCAGCCAATAAATTGGACATGGCGGATTGGACTGGCCAGCCAATTACGGACCATGGTGGATTGGACTCGCCAGCCAATTATGGACATGGTGGATTGGACTCACCAGCGACTAGCGGACATGGCGGATTGGACTCGCAAGCCGATAATGGACATGATGGGCTGACCCATTAGCAAATAAATCGAACATGGCAGATTGAACTCGGCAGCCAATTACAAACATGGTAGATTGGACTCACGAGCCGATAATGGAGATGGCGGACTGGACTCGCCAGCCGGTGATGGACATAATGGACTGGACCCATCAGCAAATAAATTGGACATGGCGGATTGGACTCGCCAGCCAATTATGGACATGGTTGACTAACCCATTAGCCAATAGATGGACATGGTGGACTGACCCATCAGCCAACTAATGGTTATGGTGGATTGGACTCACCAGCAAATAACGGACATGGTGAATTGGACTCACCATTCGATAACGGACATGGCGGATTGGGCTTGCTACTCGATAATGGACATGATGGATTGACCCATCATCTAATAAATTGGACATGGCAGATTAGACTCGGCAGCCAATTATGGACATGGTGGATTGGACTCACCAGCCGATAACGGACATGGCGGATTGGACTCACCAGCTGATAACGGACATGGCAGATTGGACTCGCCAGCAGGTAATGACATGATGGACTGACCTATCAGCCAATAAGTTGGACATATGGCGGATTGGACTCCCCAGCCAATTATGGACATGGTGGACTGACCCATTAGATAATAGATGAACATGGTGGACTGACCCATCGGCCAACTAATGGACATGGTGATTGGACTCACCAGCTGATAATGGATATGATGGATTGGACTCGCCAGTCGACAACAGACATGATGGACTGACCCATCAGTAAATAAATTGGACATGGCAGATTGAACTTGCCAGCCAGTTACAGACATGGTGGATTAGACTCACCAGCCGATAACGGACATGGAGTATTGGACTCGCCAACCGGTAATGGACATGATGGATTGACCCATTAGCTAATAAATTGGACATGGCGGATTGGACTCGCCAGCTACTAACGGCTATGGTGGACTGACCCATTAGCTAATAGATGGACATGGTGGACTGACCCATCAACCAACTAATGGACTTGGTGGATTGGACTCTCCAGCCGATGGCAGACATTGTGGATTGGACTCACCAGCTGATAACGGACATGGTGGATTGGACTCGCCAGCCAATAACGGACATGGCGGATTGGACTCGCCTGCCGATAACGGACATGTTGGACTAACCCATCAGCCAATTGATGAGCATGGTGGACTGACCCATCAGCCATCTAATGGGCATGGTGGACTGAACCATCAGCTAATAAATGGATATTTTGGAATGGTCACAACATCCATTATTATAGATAATGAGCGGGAGTTGGCGGACTTGTTTTATTTAATTATACAGCTTACTGTTCTGGTCACTAACGCGGAATTGCCTTTACAGGTATGAGCATGGAAGGATTGGTTGAGTCGGGACAGTTGGAGGACGCTATCACTGGACCTATTCTTTTCTCGAGATTGTTTGCATGTTCACTGGGATTTTGGTTCGGTTCATTGAGACTTGGATTATCCTGAGCATTTATATATTAAATTTATTGTTGTGGAATTATTAGAAATCTTGAAAATTTATAAGAAATTAATTATGAGACACTTAGTTTCATATAGTAACACTTAGCTTGTAGCTCGGAACGGGCGGGTTGTTACAACATGTAATGGACCTATTCCATTGATGAGGATAGGGAGACATGGGAGATGTTACACTGCCTACCTCGCACCGATATACTTTTTCCTGTGTAGTTCAAACTAGTACCCTTCAGTACTCTAGACTGCCTGCTCCACTACACAGTAGACCCTTAGGTTTGAGCTTAGATTTTTCCCTCCGAAGTCATTGCATTTTAGTCTCCATAGTTTGCATTGACCTTAGGAGCTAGTCCAGCGAGATGACTTGATCAAGTATGGTTAGTCCAACGAGACATCTTGAGCATGCATGGTTATTCTAGCGAGACGATTCGAACATGTATGGTTAGTCTAGTCAGATGATTCCAGCATGTATGACATATTTCGCCAGATGATTCGATCACATAGAGTTTGCCTAGTCAGATTATTAATGAGCTAGCGAGCTTCATTAGTGTTCAGAGCTTCAGCTTCATGTTAGTCCATTTGGGATGTGTGCAACTAGCTTCGAAGGAGAACTACCAGTTTGCCAACGAAATGACATCTTCAGTGGAATCCTATGATCACAATTTATGTGAGAAATTCCGAGGACAGGATTTTTATGAGGAGAGGTTGTAAAACCCCAGTTTTGAGTTAGGGTTTTACCTGCTTGTAAGTTACCCGGTTCGGGCCAGACTAATTTTTAGAATATGATTGTGGACCCTAGATGGCCATATGAGCATGTTGTGGATGTTGAGTATGCCCAATATACATATGATAGTTTCTGTTATGATACTATATAATGAGTTATCAGTGTATACATTAGGTATACATATATTTTTTATGAGTTAGCTAGGATTTTAGGCCTACATGTCATTTCAACATTTAGCATCCATTTTAATTTTCTGAGTATTTCATTTTCATGTAGCATAGAAATTTTGGATCACTTGATTGTGCCCCTATAGGCCCATCTTGATTAAGTTCAGGGTTTGAGCCCCATTTACCCTTATTGCGTCGATCTGACCTTTCCATCCATATGTATATTACATATACCCATAGTGGGTCCCACTTGACCACGAGTTGTCGGATGTTTAGATTTGATAAGATCTGATCCATCAACATCAGCCCTGCTTCACTATGTTATCTTTCCAGAGATTTCCACAATTTCAAAATTTACAGCCTTTAGCGCCGCCACCACTTCGACTCAGCGCGGGTGAATCTCCGCCTTGCCGCTGGCCACCGGATTGGTACGCCAGTGATCACCTCGTGGCCAGCTATCAGTTCGTACCCACGATCGCCACCAGCGCCACCGCAGTTGCCAACGGCAACGATGTTTGCACAATCAGTTTTCGCACCCACCGCTACCCATTCGGGCCGTTTTTGGGGCCGGTGAGTGTCCTCCGGCGAAGCCGACCACCTTGACAGCTTCCCCTCGCAGAGATCTACGGTTTGGGACCGACACTGACCACCGCCATGGCCGCACTCGTGCCGGTGACATTGCCGCACCAAGTGGCTATCCACCCCCTTTCTTGCTGTTTTCTGGCCAGCCCATGGCCGGACTTCTCCGACCATCACATTCCCCATTCTCCCCTCTTTTGATCACGACCAACGGTAGTCTCCACCATGCCGCCGTGCCATCGTGGACGTATTCCGGCGACGAGCACCGCTCCCCCAGTCCGGACCGCTTACCTGCATCCCGCACGTGTGCCGCCTCCACCCGCCCGTGATTACATCCACCTGCCCGTGGCCACGTCCGCCTTGTCATGCCCGAGTCTGGCAATGCATGTCCATGTCCTTATCTATCAGCCTAGCCAACCCAGTCCATTTTCCAGTTAACCTAGATCGGTTTGGTTCAGCCCATTCAGTTCGATCTGGCACAACTTGGTTCGATTCGGTTCAACCTCTTTTCGGCTATTTTTCAACTATTTTCGGTAATTAAAAAAACCCTTACATTAGTTTATATGCATGTTCACATGATTCAGCATGATTAGATATTATGATGATTTTATTTATTTATTTATTCATTTTTTATTTATATGTTTATCATATATGATAAATATTTACATGATTATTTGTTATTATTAACATTATATCGAGTTTTGAATAATAAATCTTATTATGTGTACTAAATTGTATATGTTTATTTATTTATATGTTTATTTGTTCGTTATGTGTATGTTATTATTTATTTATATTTAGTTATGTATTCTTGTATTGTATAATATGATATTATTATTATTCATGATTAATAAGTATTAACTATTTGTAAATTATATATTTATAGAATTATTAATTATTTAATTTTTTAAATTATTTAATGATTTAATTATTTATATGTTTACTAACACGAGTATATATATGATATCTACTCATGTTTAGTCGCGTATTTATATAGTATAATTATATTATTATTTTTTTGATTAAAGTATTATTTATGTTCATGTATTTATTTTTTACCTAATTATCTATATATCTATTTATTTGCTCATTTATTATTATTATGTCTCGATTTGTGTGCTAGTGTATGGTTGTAGCCTTATTAACACTATTTTCTTTATTAGGATGTATTGATGATATGAGCACACACTACAAGCATGCATCATATATAGATGTTATTATTTTACTTAGTAGTGGGTTCTAATGTTGGTTTCACAGTCCGAGCTCACCGTAAATGTAACACCCCGTTTCGGCTCACCCGTGAACCGACCCGGAAATGTCACCGGCGACCGAACCGTTCGTTAATCTACTAGATTCGGTTAAGCCGACCCGGATCTACTCTCGGCGTCTCAAGATGGAGATGCAAATATGAAATGCATGAATGGGAACGATTGGGTTCTAACGGAGTCCTACATGCATGCTATGATGTACAAGCAAAATAAGACAAAACAACAAATGAAAAACCAAAAGAAAATATATACTATTTTATGAAAATACGATAACACATAACAATCTACCATGACATTAAATCATTATCTCATTCGTTTTTACCCGAGCCGAGTCTGAACTCCAAGGCTCCCTACTCATTCATATTTATCAGTTCGTTTCATAACAAGTAATTCATTCACGCAAACACATCAAAATTATCATTTACATAACAATAACACACCATCATTATACATACGTTACACGCGGCAGGTACATGTGTGCGCGGTTCCGTGCTGCTCCTCCGCAGTCCCGACAGCTTTCATCGCTCGCATTCCTCACCTACATATATATAGAAAAACCGTCAGTAACGAGTGTTACCGGCCCGGAAAATAACTAATATCAATCTGGCACAGGAGAGCAAACTCTCCTGTTGAATCAAAACCATATACTTCCTCAAGAACTCTCATCAGGGCACATACGGGAGCCGTCGCCGTCGGGCCGTCGCCCTCGGGTCGACAGCGTCCCCCTTTCTTTCTCATTCTCATACCTTGGCCATTTCTCTATCGCTTCTCGCATCAAATTTCATTCCTTACCGCCCTCTGCACCTTCCATATTACTCCTGGCCTTGAGCACAAAGGCCGAGCACTCTCAGGCAGTCGCCTTCAGTACCCTTTGAACCACAAGTCTAGACATGCGCTGCATTGCAGTACCCGTAAACCTCCACACTTCTCCGGGTTTGAGGAACTCAAAGGTGGAGTTGTCCGGATCCTTCGGGAACGAAGTGGGTTCTCCCCAGCTCCAGAGCCCGCTCTTCCGAGCACACGCCCTATCTGAAGACGTGGCCGCAAGTAACCCTCATCCCATCTCTCACCGAAAACACGAAAACTATACATATATAGGCCTGGGTTGGGATTTATACAATAGGCCCGAAGGCATCGTGAGCTGGATCTGAAGTTCGAAAACAAACTCGAGGGATCTCATCCTCGAGGGTTATTAATCCGAAATAAAACTGTTGGCTAAATGGCCCGAGTTAAGTGGGATCCGATAAAACGCCACTTAACTCGTCCTGCACATGATAAATCAAATATACAATAGAGTAGCGTAAAACAGAGAACGAGTCCTAAACGGACCTGGTAGAAGCTCCAAACGGGTCCACGCGCCTAGGCGGCGAGCTCCTACACCGTACCTACACAATCAAGCTAAAAACTAACGCCCGCATGATGAATCACACATCCTATAGCATGCACACACAATCAACACAATCACGCATCAATCAACACACATCAACCTATATCAATTCTAGCAAGCCTACTTAGGCTAATTTGCATTAGATCATGATCATTACCTAGTTACCCTAATTTATTTCTTAGCCTCCATTTTTAACACCACTCAATCAAGCAAATTTCATATTTTATCCTTAATCAAATCTACATTTATATATATTATTATAACATACAATTCACCAATCCTAGCATGCAATTCTAATAATCAATACTTTCAAATAATTAAATTAAAATAAATTATACCTCGCGTCGTCGAAAATCGGCGACGGCTAGGGTTTCCGTTTCGTGGCTCGAAACTCGAATTCGGCACCTAGCGGCGTCCGAAGTCCGATCAGATTGGACCAGGTGCGTTCGGCGGATGATCCGGCGAATTTCCCACGAATCCAATTTTCCGGCGGTTCCGGCGGTTTTCCGGCGAGTGTCGGCGGTTTTCCGGCGGATTCCGGCGGTTTTCCGGCGATGATTCGGGACGGGGCAATCAGGGGGTCTATCGGCACCAGCTCGACGAGCTTGGTCCGATGGCGGTGTCAAACAGAGCAGCCGGGGCGGCGATGGCCGTCGGCGGCGGCGTTGAAAACGGGCGGCGGCGGCGGTGTGCTCCGATCGGGGCTCCGGCCGGCCTCGACGGTGGTCGGGAGGATGGGGGAAACGTCGGCAACGGCGAGGGGGTGGTCGTCGGGGTCACAGCGGCGGCGGAGCGGCCCGGACGGCGGCGAATCAGCTCGAGGGAGCGCGTCGCGGCTCGTGGGGCGATTCCGGCGTCGTGGCGGCGAGGCGGTGGCCGGGGTGGGTCGTGGCGGCACGGCGACTGCACGGCGGGGCGGGGCGGCGTCGATTGGCGGCAGCACGGCGTCGGCGGCGGCGACGAGAACGAGGGGCTGCGGCGGCTAGGGTTTTGGAAGGGAAGGTGTCGGGGAAGATGAAGGGGCGTGCGATGGCATTTTTGTAAATTAAACTTGACTCGACTCCGACTCGAGTCAATAATAATAACTATCTCCTAATAAATCCTAAAAAAATCCAAAAAAATTGGGAAAAATCCCGTAAAATCAAACGAACACAGCAACATCCAAATGATATGTTCTATAACTAATAACCCACCCAAACTCACCTATATCGCGTCCTAATTCGTCATTCGGCCCTAAAAATATTCTACGATCAAATAAAAATAACAATCAATACTGCATACCTCCATATACTTGATAACCCATTTTTCATCATCTTTTTTTGACGTTATCATCGTATACTTGAGCATACATGACTCTCATCGCTCATAACTCACAGCTGGCCTCAACTCAGCTCGCGGTCCATGAAGCTGACTCGACTCGAACCGACAGTTGAACCGACTGGTTCACTCCCGTAAAACTCTGACTCGAGTCACGGATTTTACAGTAAATTTGCAGATACGCTTGGAGCTTGGACCACATGTTCATATGACTCTCCCTCTCTGCTTGACTCCACGCTTGTCGAGTTTAATCGTGTTTTATACATAGGATGGCATCGACAACATTTTATTAGATCCCTCCGATGTTGGGAAATTTAGCTGTGTTTTTTACACATGTTTAATAAAACTATAAGGATGAGATCCCTTGTTGTTTTTCAAATTGAAATTATAGAAATATATAATATAAGCCTCTTTCCTAAGCCTATTATATAAGTACGCATATTTTTACGGATTTCACGAATAAGAGAATGGACGGTATGGAGATATGTATAGATAGCACTAGTACTCCTTCAAACCCTGAGGGAGTGTGGTGTATTGAGGGTACTACGTAGTGCAGCACATTTATGGAATTTTTGGCACTAACTTAACTGTTCCTTTTGCCACTCGAGTAAAATAGCGGGTGATATGGAAGATGTGAGGGTGTAAGCATTTTATGTATGAATATGATCATTAGCCTCCTATTCGAGCCGACACTTGCTTAAGTATGTCTGCTTACTGCCTAGTGTGAGTCATTCTTGAAGTTTCATAAGTTTCTGTGGGTAATGGAATACTAATTTGTGAGATTATTAGTTATTTTTTGAACTAGTAACACTCGTTATTGACATTTTTCATATAATATATGTTGGTATTGCAAATTCTAAGTCCACTTTGGTGGAAGGACAGTCAAATGCTACACACATTTGAACTCATCACATTTATTTCTTTTCTTGCTTTTACTTATATTTGATATGTTTTGACACATATTTAGCATTGTCTTTCATTCTCATGACACCCAACAGGTTATTTTGATATATTTTATCGATCAAATCTTACCGACCAAAAATTTTAAACATGGCTCAACTCAATCGTAACATTTTTTATTCGGTTCGTAAGTGAACCGACATCGAAGTGTTACAGATAATCTAGTAACATGTGTAGGTCTATTAGGTAAGTGTTTAAAATCCACTACCAATAACTACAAATTTAACATTGATAATGTTATAAATGTAATAGAAAGTAAGTGAATTCAATTATTGGAACCTCCAATTTTAAATGTAAATAATAATGCTGGAATAGCTTGGGATTCGCAATCGTTCGCTAATTCTTCAAAACAAATTGTAACTCCTACTACAGGTATTATTTATCAACATCAAATAACACTTTGTAAGATTTGGTAAATATCATTCTTGACAACCTGTTTCTTCAGACTTTGGAGATGAAAATGAAGAAATACTGAAGTGTTCATGTAAAATCTCAATTTTCTAACGAAGAAAGCTGAACAAACAAATCAAATATGTTGGGACAAGATTGATTCTCACATTAGAACTTGCAATACCTCATTTGAACAATACAATGTCAAATTAGATACTATTAATTTTTCTGTAGATCAAATTTAGGAAAAATTAATCGGTCTCATAATTTGGCAACTCAAGATATTGTTAAAGTATAGAATCAATTCCTAAGCTTAAACAATCACCAGCTGTAGAATTTGACATTCAAGAAGTTTGAAAGAAATACATAAAACTTCTGAATTCTTAATTCAAAAGACAGTCGAAGTGGTCGAACTTAAGGATAATTTAGCCATCCTTAATTCACCTTTATAATGCATAAATTGATTTTTGTGATAATGGATAAAGATCCATTGTACCCAAATATGAAAGCTCTTGCAATATCATCATATAAAGGTGAAGTAGATACATGCAATTATGGTTTCATTACTTGCCCTAAAAATAATAACATATTGGAATCAGTAGATCTTTACAAGATAAGTGAACATAATTTAACTTTAACCATGTTAATTGATCTTAACAATAGGTTAGAATTAATACAAGAACAGATAACGAATTCCAAATCTACTCAAGCCATAAATGAAACTATATCTATGCTTCAAAACTTAACCATGAGTAAAAATTCCACAGTAAAACCTTTACCTAAATACTTTAACATTTGGCAAATACAAGCAAAATCTTCTTTATCCTAAAGAACTCAATAGTTTGGAAAGTATTGATGATTTTCAATCCTTTTCGTTTGATTACATTCAAAATAAGATTAATGCTCCTGATCAATTTCTTTATGTTGATATTGATCTCAATATTTGAATCAAGTCTTATATCATACAAACAGAGCGTGGTGTAATCCCGATTCTCCTCAAACTTCTGACAAGTTGTGAAGTAACACCTTGAGAGTATGAAAGGGATTGATTCTCAGGACTCAGATTACATTGATTCAATTCTCAATCCACCAGAAATCAGTGATTTAGATGATAACCCTTTTAAACACTTCAAAACGTAAAAGGCTAAATTTGAAGATACAACATTGGCAAAGTTAAGCATATCTGTTCCAATGATAACAAATCAACCTGACCCATCACAAACAGGAGGATTTCAACTACCTCTCAAGAAATAATTACATACCTAATCAATATAGTAATGCATCAAGTCAAAATGTAACAATATTAAGTGAACCAAAACCCTTCAAGAACAATGGGAAAGCAATACCTTTAAGAAATATCCAAAACTTCAGGACAGGTGAGAATCTAAAGGAACTTTGTCAAATCTAGAAGCCCTTGATCCTCAACTAGCGTATAGTTTTAGACGTCTAGAAAGACTTTGTATTCAATTCATACATACGAGGAAATTTTGAACATTTAGCAGCTGAAATGTTTGAATATCTTCCAACATATCTAACTGGAACATCAAAAGCTATTTGGGAAGCCTATAAGTATCAATTTCCAAATGAATATTTAGAAATGAAACTTACAGGACCTAACACTTATAACTTTTATAACACGGTTAGTCAATGTTAAGTGTTTAAAATATATAATATTTACCCATGTTTTTAATATGATTTTGTACTTCCCAGGTATAAACATTATTAATTAAGTAATATTTTACTTTATTTTTTAGTTAATTAATATTTTATTATATATGCTTAACTTTGATGTTTTAATGCAGAAAAAGATGAATAAATTAAGCTTTGGATTTGATTGGTCATGACACTTGGCCCTACCCAATGGCTACAATTCATGGTGTTCAATGGAGTCGAACAGTTGGAAACTTAAAGGGACATTATAATTAATTAGATTACGTCAATTTGTGAACACCCTCTTCGAATTCTTGTATCTCCACTTCTATATAAAGGGGTGGTCATTTGTTGTTGATCATATCTCATCTCTTGGCTTCGGATTGTAGTAGAAGTAGTAGTTTTAGTTTTGTAATTTCTTTCTCTTTCGTAATAAAAGTTAGTTTCTTCTTTATATTGTTTTTATATTATTTCTATTTTTATTATGGAGTAATATTTTATTTCGTTCTAGAGAAGAATAGAACTTAACATGATTTAATTGAATTTATTTCAAGCTCTTACTCTTTTATTCAATCGGATCGTTTGAATTATCATGTTCTAAATGCTAAGAATAGATTGATCACCTATTTCTTAGATCATGAGGTTTAATTAGATTTCGGGAGAAATTAATTAGATTAGTCATTGATAATTCATCATACGACGAGTCTTTTGACTTGTTTGTCGTTGTGGTCGGAAGATACACAACACCGTATGCGATTGTAAGGCAATTCTTAATGCATTATTTTGTTGATTAATCAATTATCACCGGGAGGTAGGAATTGAGGCAAAATAATAGAAGCATGAAGGAGCGGGAGCCACCATGTCATATAATTATCCTAGATCGACAATCCGAGGGAATAAAAGATAAGAGTAAGATTTGATGAAGATTAAATAGATGTTAAGGAAAATTCGACTCTAGAACGAGTTTTATAATTTTAACTTCGCTTTTAATTTAAAGTTATTACTTAGATTTAGTTAAGTTGGTTGTCTTTGTTTTGTTCTTCATTTTATTCTCTTTAATTAATTTAAGGAAATTCATCTCCCTGTGGGACGATACTCGAATTTATCATTATATTACTTGTTTCGACCGTGTATACTTGCATGTCACTGAAAATATTCTAACAAGTTTTTGGCGCCGTTGCCGGGGAGATCGAATTTTCTTAATTAATTTAGGATTAGAATTTGGAGTGTTTTTCTTTTCTTTTTAGATTTTAGTATCTGATTATATTTTAAAAAAAAGGAAAAAATAAACTATATCATTGTCTTCTTCCTTCAATTATTTATTATCATTTGTTTATTAGTGCGGTCACCTTTGTTTTTTTGTGATCCAAAGATTGAAAGGACTTTGAGAAACTTGTGTGCCGCTGGAAGAAGAGCACAAGAACCAATAGAGGAAGAAGCCATGCATTCATGGAGGACTACCGGAGTTTTAGAATTAGATGCACTTACTGCTTTATCTGCTCAGGTCAGTGCTTTAACTAATGAAGTTCAAATTCTTAATATACAGAGACAGGTTAAGGCTGTAGAACCAAGGTGTGAATGGTGTGGACAAGGACATTTTACAGGTCAATGTGCAACAGATCAAGTTAATTACGTAGGCAACTTTATTTGGAACAACAATCCCTATTCCAACACCTACAATGCGGGCTGGTGCAATAACCCCAATTTTTCATGGAATAATTCTCCACAACCGGCTGTTGTTCCCACTAATCCACCACCACCATCACAGCATTATCAACCCCCTTCACTTTCTTTTCAGCAACACACAACAACCGGATTTGATCCAAATGTTCAATTCCATGCAACAAACCATGCAACAGACTATGCAACAATTCATGCAGAATCAGCAACAACAACAACAACAGTTTATGCAACAAGTTATGGTGCAATTAAACAAGGAACCAAGTGAGCGACCCAAGGGTGTACTTCCTAGCCAAACAGAACAACCAAGGAATGATGGTCAAGAGCATTGCAAAGCTATAACAACTCAGAGTGGTATTACTTTACAGGAACCAGTTCAGCCTAATGAAGTTAAAGAAAAAGATGAAAAACCAAATAACGAAAATGAACTCAATACATTGGTTAGCTTACTCGGATGCAAAGGGGATCAGTTTAGTAACTCATTACATAAATCCATAAATTCTCTTTGTGAAGAAGATATTGATGTGGATGAGATGGTTAAATTATTAGATTCACAACCAATTTTGCCTCAACGATTCAAAGTTATGGAAACCTCAGATCTACCATTCCACAAATTGCTGTCATCAATTGAAGTACCACCTATTTTGAAGCTAAAGCAACTTCCAAAACATCTCAGGTATATTTTCTTAGGGCTTGATGACACTCTTCCTATTATTATATCTTCAGAGCTAACTATATTGCAGAAAGAGAAGCTGATTAAAATACTAAAAGATCACAAGTCAGCTATTGCTTGGACTATAGCAGACAAACATGGCATCTGGTGTGGTTGCTGGTCATTTTCTCCTGGACAAAAGTTTTTCCATATGGTGCAATTGAAATTAAGACTGAACAAGGAGATCGATCATTTAAAGTCAATAAAGCATGGGTCAAGTATAAATTCAGTTATTCATGATAATCATCCACCGACTAATTGTTATGAGGGAGTTCTCTTTCACTTCTTTTTCTTTATTTTTATTTTTGAGGACAATGCTTAGTTTAAGTTTGGGGGTGATGCCTTAATTTTGTGCATATTGTTCATGCTCGACTCATGTTTAGATTTAGATATACATATATATAGTGTAGTTTAGTATAAAAATTTTATTATGCAATAGTATTTTAGTCTCTTGGTTCAATGATAGATACATGTGAATTAGTCTTACCTTTCTTGGGACAACTTGATTAATTGATATGAGGGATGAACTGAGTAAAAGATTGCATTTGAGAGCTGGTTCTCTACCTTATATTATTTTCATAATCCTTTGGTTTAGATGATTTCAATGAATGTTCTACAATAAGGATTGTACATGATGGTCATGACTTTTAGAATTTGCCCCAGCGACTTTCGAGGCGAAATATTTGGCTTGCCATGTTGATGGAAAATGATATAGGCATTTCTTTTTGATGAGTCTGGGCCTTTCTTCAAGCCTACCTAATATAAATTATCCTTTGTACACAATTTCATGGCCTTTATTATACATATTTGTTTGATTACCCTTATTTTAGCCTTGGCCTTTTTATTGAAAATATATCTTGCTGCTTGAGTCCTAGCACCCTAGTGTTTTGAAATCGTTCTAAATTCTAACAAGGATGAAACTTTGAGTAGTATAGAGGGAAGGCATTTCTTGTCATAGAGCGGTGATTAAAAAGATAATGTGGATTTTATTGGTACTTTGCTTTGTAAAAAAAAGAGAAGAAAAAAGAAAAAAAAGAAGAAGAAAAAGATGAGGCAATGATCCTCCACCAGTAAATACAAGATGAAGCAAGAGTCTTCCACTGGTTTGAAAGAAAAGAGAAAAAGAAAAAGTAGTAGGTAGTCAATGGAAAATCAAAGCAAAGTTAGTTCTTATATTGGGTCAACTCAATACTATATTTAAGGAAGTTTGTGTCATATTGCTTGGGGATTTGTTGTACATATATGTCAGGATTTAGAAAAGATTTTTAATTCTAGGGTGCACATTAGCCTCTGATTTTTCTATCTTATTTATCTGATTTTTGGTCCCTAGCCCCTGGCCCCGTTACAACCTATAAAGACCTATTGATTCCATTAAATTGGCATTGCCTACATTAGTGGAGATGGGAGCGAAAGGTGAACATATTTAAGCATGTGCTTGATTGTATTCTCTTGGTTGCAGATGAGAATGATAAGCCAATGGACTATCACACGCACACGGAGAGCTTTCTTTTAGATGTGATTGATGAAAGGGAATTTCTGATTTGATTGACATCTTGTTGACTCTCGAGGGTTTGATTGAGAATCATATGAGAACATAATGGGGATTAAGTATTTTTGTGTAGTAAAATTTTCTTTGTTATGATATTTTGCTCGGGACGCGCAAAAGTTTAAGTTTGGGGGTGTGTTAAGTGTTTAAAATATATAATATTTACCCATGTTTTTAATATGATTTTGTACTTCCCGGGTATAAACATTATTAATTAAGTAATATTTTACTTTATTTTTTAGTTAATTAATATTTTATTATATATGCTTAACTTTGATGTTTTAATGCAGAAAAGATGAATAAATTAAGCTTTGGATTTGATTGGTCATGACACTTGGCCCTACCCAATGGCTACAATTCATGGTGTTCAATGGAGTCGAACAGTTGGAAACTTAAAGGGACATTATAATTAATTAGATTACGTCGATTTGTGAACACCCTCTTCGAATTCTTGTATCTCCACTTCTATATAAAGGGGTGGTCATTTGTTGTTAATCATATCTCATCTCTTGGCTTCAGATTGTAGTAGAAGTAGTAGTTTTAGTTTTTGTAATTTCTTTCTCTTTTGTAATAAAAGTTAGTTTCTTCTTTATATTGTTTTTATATTATTTTCTATTTTTATTATGGAGTAATATTTTATTTCGTTCTAGAGAAGAATAGAACTTAACATGATTTAATTGAATTCATTTCAAGCTCTTACTCTTTTATTCAATCGGATCGTTTGAATTATCATGTTCTAAATGCTAAGAATAGATTGATCACCTATTTCTTAGATCATGAGGTTTAATTAGATTTCGGGAGAAATTAATTAGATTAGTCATTGATAATTCATCATACGACGAGTCTTTTGACTTGTTTGTCGTTGTGGTCGGGAGATACACAACACCGTATGCGATTGTAAGGCAATTCTTAATGCATTATTTTGTTGATTAATCAATTATCACCGGGAGGTAGAAATTGAGGCAAAATAATAGAAGCATGAAGGAGCGGGAGCCACCATGTCATATAATTATCCTAGATCGACAATCCGAGGGAATAAAAGATAAGAGTAAGATTTGATGAAGATTAAATTGATGTTAAGGGAAATTCGACTCTAGAACGAGTTTTATAATTTTAACTTCGCTTTTAATTTAAAGTTATTACTTAGATTTCGTTAAGTTGGTTATTTTTGTTTTGTTCTTAATTTTATTTTCTTTAATTAATTTAAGGAAATTCATCTCTCTGTGGGAACGATACTCTAATTTATCATCATACTACTTGTTTCGACCGTGTATACTTGCATGTCAGTAAAAATATTCGAACAGTCAATTACAGCTTTAGATCCTAATGCAGGAATCTAAATCTTCAAACAAATGTGGTATATGCTCTTGAGCAAATAACGCTTATAGAAAGGAAATAAGTAAAACTATTTTTACTTTACTATTTCTATTTTTCGATAATTTCTAGAAAAGCACTCGCTATTCTATTTCAAAATCGACAATCCTACCAACGAATACATGTTCAATATCCCTATTCCCGTATTCTTTATCATACAAGTTTTGGAAGATAAGTTTATGCAAATAGATGTTCAAAGCAATTGAAAGGTGAATATAGTTATTGTTCAGCTATGTTTGTTCCTCTGCAATTTGGATTATCAGTCAATCTAAAAAGAAACATTTTAGGAAACATTTGATTCCTCAACAACTTCAACATCGTAAGCGTTATAGCCTTAGAAAATCTAAAGTTGAACGACCTTTTCTTAATAAAGAAAGACAAGTTAGGATGTTTTCTAAGAATAAAGTTTATTTTTGAGATCATACATGTTTTCTAAGAACAACTCTTGATGTGTGATAATAAGAATGCTATTCTTATTGAAGCTACTCAAGATGATTTGTTAGATGTGACAGTAGATATGTCAGATAATGAATCTATTTATTCAATTATATCAAAAGATTTATATTCTTTGATATTTGAAGCAGATTTATCTTCTAATTGAACATTCTATGATCCATTTTTATCTAATGGAGAAAAGATTTAGTCTAGATCAAGATCTTTGTCAGCATAGCTGGATTTATTATACAGGTGATGAATCTACGATATGTGGCAATGCTAAATGTCAATGGTTCCCAATACTTGAAAAGCATTTCAAGTGCAATATCTATTATAAGAAAGCTTGTCTACCTTGTCTTAGAAAGCTTAACCTTGTACCATCAAGATTTGAAGAAAAAATTAAACTTTTTATGCAAAAGAAAAGATTTGGTGGTCCTTTACCCAATAAGGATTCTATCTTTCCAAAATTTGAATTTAAAGAAATTTTTCCTGAATATGAGAATTTTTCTGGTAATTCAAACATTCAATTTCAGAAACTGAAAGTTGAAGAAAAGAAATTTGAGCTTGAACTAGAGAAATTATCTTTTGGTTAAACGTCTTAAACAACAAGGCTCGAGCTAAAACTTTAGAACATAGTAAAACAACTAGAATTGATTCAAATCAAGATCTAGTAATCAGTAAAATTGATAGTTTAACAGATTCAATAAAATAGTTAATTTCTTCAATAAAAGATTTTAAAGATTTAAAACCAGTTATTAAGGAAAAGGAAAAACTTAAAAATATTTATGTTGCTAGTAGTGACAGTGAAGACGAGATAATTTAATCGCAACCAACACCTTAAAAATTAGATGAATCTCGGAAGGTACAGATCCGGAGATAGAAAACTTAATCATAATTGCGAATCTGAAAGCTCATGAACGCAAAAATGATTATGAAATCTGTTCAGATGAATAATTTGTTCAAGAAATTATTCTTGGAGACATTGTTTAGCTAAATCAAGAACAACAACTTGTTTAGCCAATTTGGAAAATCATGAAGAAATTCCTGATGATCCCCTTCATAGTCAAGAATAAGATTGTAAAAACCGTGAAAAAGAAAAAAAGAAGGACGCGAACGCAATTCTGGAAGGATCGAAAGTGTTATATTCAATACCCGGTTAATTCTACCCGGTTAATTATTATATTTTATTATTTACCCGGTTACCCGGTTAAATAAAATACGGGTGTTTTCACATACCCTAGCCGTCATTTCATTTTATTTTATAAAGGACGTCCTCCACCGAAGCCTTCATTCACATTTTCTTCTCCTCTTCCTTACCGGCGTGTCTTCTCCCTTGCTTAGGTATTCTTCCTATCTCCCTCTTCTTAATTTTCTTGCATGCATATTTTAATTTGATAATAAGCTTTATAATCGTGAGGATTAAAGTTTAAAATCAATAAGAAAGAAACTAAACACGACTATTGGCCAACGAGTCCCCTGTTTCGGGGAGATGGGCAAGCTCAAGCAAAGTTTTGCCGGGAATCTGTGGCAACGGTCGTTCCGACGTCGGAAGAGGATTCTACTATCTTTGTTGATTTCTATAGGGTCGATCTCACATGTGTGAATGCCGGCCCGGGGTGGTAAATGGCTAAAAACAGAGGACGGCAACAAAAAACAGAGGCGGCGGTGGTAAAAAACAGAGGCGACGGCGGTGGGTGAAGAAATCCAATTGTCCTACGTGGAGATGGGTTCCAATCTGGCCAGGGAAGGTCAATAGGGGGTCGAGCGTGTCGAGACGACCACCCAATTGAGGTGGCAACGCTCGCCGGTGGTCGAATCGGCGATGCAAGCACGCTGCTAGGCAAACAATGCAGGCGTCGCCGCTGCTGGAAGGCAGCCAGGGTAACACCGCAACGACATGGCAGGGCTAGGCGGTGACGATTGACTGCGGCCGGAGATGATCGCCGGCGGCGGTTGGAGGGCGGCTACTCTCGAGAACAGGGGACGACGCTGGGGAATAAGAAGAAGAAAAAGAAAATTACCTTGGGTGGCAAACTTCTAAATAATGCTTGATTCGACACAGCTCGAGTTAAATAATAATACCAACTTGTAAATAACAACTGACTCGATACCGACTCGAGTTAAAAATAATACGAACACGTAATAAATCTTTAAAAATATTTATTTTAATGGGTTATGGGTTAAGTTACAAAACTAATTAATTATTATAGGAAATCGCCACGAGTAATAAAAAAAATGGTAATAATAAAAGGTTGATAGTTAATCAGCACAACAAGTGATTAAATTAAATCGGACGGTCATAAGTAATTAATAAAATAAAGATTTTACCTTTACCATATTAAATTTAATATTAGGTAAATAAAGTGATTATTTTAATAACGAGTTAATAATGTAGAAAATGGGTTATTGAACTATAGTAGGGTAGCAATCACCAGTGTCGAACCCAAATAGAATAATAAAAATAAATAAAGTTCGAAACTTTATTGAGTCGAATAATTTAAAATAATTGTATTAATAATATTTTTGAATAATACAAATTATTTTAAATAATTTAATCGAACAACTTAACTAATTAAATTGCTATAAATAATAATAGCGATTAAAAATTATAACCGTAAACTAAATCATCAAGATCGGGGTTAAGTAATTATCATCGTAAAGGAAAATTAAATACTTGTTTATTAGTAATAATTATTTTATCAATTGTTAGGTATAATTATGATTTAGATAATTAATTTAAAATGTAAAGTAGGACTTAAATGATTTTATCACATGAATAATTAATTATCTCACTAGATTTGTTGAGAATTTAATATTTAATATTTTTGAATTGTTACATGTTTTGTTGTCAAAAAAATTTAATACATATATTAGACATATAGCTGCATGCATTCTTACTCGAATAAAATTATACTTATTTTTAATTTTATGTTCTCGTTCAGATTAGGATCATTGGTCGCAGCTGAGAGTTCGAAATATCCAGATCCGTATAATTATTTGAAATGTTTTACTTTCCCTTGTTGGCAGCCCTGGTCGGCGTGAGCCCAGATTCAACCACCATGCGCTGGAACGCAATCGGGGTCAAGGAATTCACTTAGTCCAACATGGGGCCGCACCATTAAAATTGTTATGTGGGTTCGTATAATTATTTGAAATGTTGTATTTTCCCAAACTGGTAGCCTTTGTCGGCACTAATCTCAGAATGAACTGGGAGACAATGACTAATGTCAGAATGACTTGGGAGACCACCTAATCTCATAATGAGCTGGGAGACAATTTATAATCTCAGAATGAACTAGGAGACAATGACTAATCTCAGAATGACTTGGGAGACCACCTAATCTCAGAATGAGCTAGGAGACAATTTCTAATCTCAGAATGAACTGGGAGATAATGACTAATTTCAGAATGACGTGGGAGACTGCTTAATCTTAGAATGAACTGGGAGACAATGACTAATCTTAGAATGAACTAGGAGACCACCTTATCTCAGAATGAACTGAGAGACAATTTCTAATCTCAGGATGAGCTGGGAGACGACTTTTACGAATCTCAGAATGACCCGAGAGACAAATTACTAATCTCAAAATGACCTGAGAGATAATTACTAAAAGACTTGTGAAACGAAAATAAAAAACGAGTGAAATGATAATAAGGATTATATTGACTTGTTTTATTTAATTATGCGGCTTAGTGGTTTTATCACTAACGCAGAATTGCCTCCGCAGGTGAGTAGCTGTGGACTGAAGAATAGAAGTGTGGTTGGTGGTTTTTACCGACCTAAGTATGGTGAATCGATAAAAAAAATTGGACTTCCTTATTATTTTCTTGTGTTATAAATGTGGCTATGGGAAACGGTCTGAGACTGTGGGATGATTATTTTATATTTTAGAGAACATGATTTATTGTTATGATTTATTTCATATGTTGCAAAACTTATTTGATGTATTTCAATTCATGTTCTGGAATGTTACATTACATTAACTATATTTTTAAGTAACACCCGGTCCGGTTTGGGCGGGTCGTTACAAAGATGAATTCTTGGCTATGATTGACCATCAATTCCTCATAATGTGATAATCATGTGTTTGATTTTGACACTAAACAAAATATTGACTATATTTTGTAATGTGCTGAATCAATGACTATACAAAATCAAAATGGTCAGCTCATTTGTAATAAAAATGAGACCGTCATCGCCATTTAATTGGGCTGTTAAATCTTTATTTACGAATCTAAGAAAATTATACTTACTCGTGCTATATTAGATTGCGGTTCATCAATATCTCTAATAAATAAAAGTTTATTAGATCCTCAAGATCATGACCTATTAAATCCTAAAACCCATCATAATGGAATAGGAATTGATGGTCAAGTACATCAGTATACCCATAAATTAAAACCTTCACGATTAACATTCTTAAATGAAAGCCAAACATGGAATGTTTGTAACAAATTGAAAGATGTTTTTATAGGACCTATGAAAATTGATACAAGTTTTTTAATTGGATTATCTTTCACATATGAAAATATGGGAGGAGTAATTCTGAAAAATAATATTTGTTCATTTTTTAAGTAACTTAACCCATATTCCTTGCAAAATCAATCAAAATCAAACGAAAGTTTTCCGGTTAAAACTTACCACACAAGTGTGGCGTGGTGATATGGGCGAAAATGGTACCTGTTCTTTTCCCAATGAAGAAGAAGTTGTATCAACTTCCCAAATTGCAAAAGATAATAGATTTAATAAGTTTTCTTCTAAATCTAAACAAGACAAATATGAACATAGCAATAAAAAAATCGCTTAAATAACCCTAAGCATGATCTATTAAAACCTTGTTGTGAAAATTGTGCAATAGGCAATGCATGTAATTTAAACTATGATGAGATAATGCTTCCCTCTGACTAGTTTATCTTATTATGAATATACACATTTATGTAAGATGAGAAAAATTCTTTCTAAAGAATTATTTAACTCTGAAGAGATCAACACCATAATCCTTAACTTGACTAAGTTAAAACTTATAAGTGATCAAGATCTTTTGAGATTTTGGAATGTTGATTAACCCTTGTGGGAACTCAATATCCTAAATCCTCAAATTGGCATAAAAATAAAAACATCAAACAAAACCAAGATCTTACTAAGGACTTTTCTCTACATATAGAGGAATTATCCAAATAGGATTAATTCATCCTAATAATTCTCCTCATAAATCCTCAGCTTTTAAAATTATGAATCATGCAGAAATGATTCATGCAGAAATCCTTCGTGGAAAATTATGAATCAATAGTCTGTCCCCGCGGATCGCGTCATTTGATCTGGGTTTGAGGGTTTGGTGGGACCGAGGCGCCCTTGCCGAACAAAGAAATAGTGCGATAAAAATCAAATGTCAGAGGCACAAAATAACACCCAGGAAATTTTACGTGGTTCCATAGGGTTCAACTTGAATCCCTAAGTCAATCTGCAGTTAGATTAGTACTCACAAACCACTAATTTTCAATTCCTTCAAAATTACAAATCTTAGTGCAATTTTTGTCACTTAAACTTTTTGACCCTTGCAATGCTTTGACGAAGAATTTTATTTAACCTCTATGACCAAAAAATAGGGAAAATATATAACATCGAGTTTCACAACGTGGTAGAGCAGAGTTTTAAAGTGATGGCAAGCTTTCCTGGTGATAAAATAGCCTTTACCAATGTGTCTGGGACAACAAACATTGATATAGTTAGGGATGCTAATCGAGCGAGCTGGCTCGTGAGCATTTGGCGTTTGGCTCAACCTGACTCAACTCGAAACTTGACATTTAAATTCTCAACTCGAACTCGAATCCTATGAGTCGAGTTTGAGCAAGGCAGTGTTCGAGTCGACTCGACTTGGTTATAACTCAAACTTGACTCGAAATCAACTTGTAGCTTGACTTGATAATATAATATAATAATATACATAATATCACTTGCCTTCTCAAAATACATTTAAAATCATAGATAAATCTTATGATTAACTATTAATATAAATTCTAAAAAATAATTTTACTCCAATAGAAGAACAAAAACAATTTTTAATTAACATGTGTCTACTACCTGCAAAAAATCTCTGCCACAACAATTAAATTGCTTATCATGGCTTAATTAACTAAAATTGTAAGGTTAACAAATTATGGGTGCTAAGACTTATATAAGAGAGGACCATCAAAAAGATTGACAAGATAGCTAAAAGATTTACAGTTCATTACCAAGATAAAAATACATATATAAAAATATCATACCTATAATCGGGTTCCAACATGATCCGGCATTCATCAATAAGCTCATGTGTAAAACCCGTGACTCGAGTTAGAGTTTTTCATTAGCGAACTAGTTGGTTCAACTATGAGTTCGAGTTGAATCATTTTCATGAACCACATCCTGACTCGAGGCTAGCCATGAGTTATGAGCTATGAGGGTCAAGTGTCCCTGAGTATATGATGATAACGCTGGAAAGAAAATGAGAACAGAGTTATCAGAGTATATGAAAGTATGCAATATGTTTGTTTTATGTATATAATCCAAGAATTATTTGTAGGTTGAATAATGCATTGGGAAGCATTATAGGGTAGCTTGGATGGTTTATTAGTTATAGAATATGCCAGTGTGGTGCTATGGTGTATATTATATTTTATGGGATTTTGCACTATTTTAGATTTTAAGATTTTTTTAGAATTTATTACGAGTTAGTTATTATTTTTAACTAAAGTAGGAGCAAAATCAACTTTTATTTACTAAATCGCCACGGACCCATTTCTTCCCTCTCCCCTCTGTAACGACCCGCCCAAACCGGCCCAACGTTACTTAAAAATATGTAATAGATGTAACGATAATATTCTAGAACATGAATATTAATACAACAATTAAGTCCAACATCATATAAATCATATAAATCATAAAAATAAAGCATGTTCTCTAAAATATAAAATAACCATCTCACAGTCTTGGACTGTTTCCCATAGCCACAATTGTAACACAAGAGAATAATAAGGAAGTCCAATTTTATTATCAATTCACCAAACCTGGGTTACTTTTATTCTTCAGTCCAAAGCTGCTCACCTGTGGAGGCAATTCCGCATTAGTGATAAAAACACTAAGCTCCATAATTAAATAAAACAAGTCAATATAATTCCCTATTATCATTTCACAAGTCTTTCAGTAATTATGAGCCTATGCCGAGCTCTAATTATTCTAGTACGGGTGGCCACCTCATCCAGTTACCCACCCATGTATGCACACACATGCTATGTGGCCTGCGGTCTATAGTTACTGATATTTGCCAATGCCTCACCCTCTCAGTATCACAAGTGTATAATGAGCTTACTTACGCCACTATGCCGTGTCATCCATTTCGGCCTGGGGGCAGGTATTCAATCTTTCAGGGGTCCTGCCCTGCCAAATTGAGTCGACCCCAATTGCGTTTCGGTGCATGGTGGTGAGATACTCAAGTCGACCAAGACTCCCACATAGTAATTTTAAAAGAGCGGCCCCATGTCAGACTGAGTCAATTTTTTGACCCCGGTTTCACTCGGTGCATGTTGCTCAAACCTAGCCTCAGCAGACGAAGGCTGCCAACTAGGGAAAATACAACATTTTAAATGATTATACGGACCAGATAGTTTGTAAGTGAACTCGCAGCTGTAACAAATGATCCTAATTTGTACGATAACATAAAATTATACATAAGTATAATTTTATTCGAGTAGAAATGCATGCAACTAAATGTTTAATATATATATCATTTTCAAAAATATTAAATATTAAATTGTCAACAAATCTAGTGAGATAATTTATTATTCATGTGACATAATCATTTAAGCCATACTTTACATTTTAAATTAATTATCCAAATCATAATTAATACTTAACTATTGATAAAATAATTATTAACTAATAACAAATAGTTAATTACTATTATTAGTATATTTTCCTTAGAGATTATAATTACTTAACCACGATCTGGATGATTTAGTTTACGGTTATAATTTTTAGTCACTATCATTATTAATAGTAATTTAATTAATTAAGTTGTTTGATTAAATTAACTAAATTAATTTGCATTATTCTAATTCAAAGATACTACTAATATAATTATTTTAAATTATTCAACTCAATAAAGTTTCGAACTTTATTTATTTTTATTATGCTATTTAGGTTCGACGCTTGTGATTTTTTTACCCGATTATAGTTAATAACCTATTTTCTACATTACTGACCCGTTAGTAAAATAATCACTTTATTTACCTAATATTAAATTTAATATGGTGTAGCTAAAATCTTTATTTTATTAATTACTTATAACCATCCGATTTAATTTAATCGCTTGTATTAAGCAGATTAATCATTGACCATTTATCATTACCGTATTTTTATTACCTATGTCCATGTCAATTTCGTCAAATAATTAATTAGTTTAATAACTTTACCCATAAAGAAAAGGGCTCCGCTCGGTGAAGTACTTGAACTGGTGAAGCCTACCTGCAACAACTCTTCTAGTTGACTCTTTAACTCCTTGAGTTCTGCTGGAGCCATGTGGTACAGTGCTTTAGAAATTGGTGTTGTTCCAGGTGCTAGGTCAATGGCAAACTCCACTGCCCACTTAAGAGGTAACCATGGAAGTTCTTCGGGAATACATCGGGAAACTCTACAACCACAAGAATCATGGACAACTCTTTGGGTTTTGACTCCGACTCAACTAAGTTAGCCAAAAAAACTTTACAACCCTCACCAAAGAACTCGACTGCCTCACCAATCGACACGATACAAGAAGATGGATCACTTCGGCTGTGTATTGACTATCGAAAAATCAATCAAGTGACAGTCAAGAATCGGTACCCCTTACCGAGGATTGATGACTTGTTTGATCAGTTAAAAATAGCCGAAATATTTTCTAAGATAGACTTGCGGTCTGGTTATCACCAGTTGCGAGTAAAAGAGTCAGACATACAGAAGACAACTTTCCGAACTCGGTATGGACATTATGAGTTTCTAGTTATGCCTTTTGGTCTAACAAATGCACCAGCGGCCTTTATGTCACTCATGAACACAGTATTCCACGCATACCTGGACAAGTTTATTATCGTGTTTGTGGACGACATTCTGGTCTATTTAAATAATGAAGAAGAGCATGTGAAGCACCTGTCTATTACTCTTCAAGTTTTGAGAGAACATCAACTGTTCGCCAAGCTCTCAAAGTGTGACTTCTGGTTGAGGGAGGTAAATTTGCTTGGTCATATTGTCTCAAAGGCTGGAATTGCAGTGGACCCATCAAAAGTGAAAGCAGTCATTGATTGGCAACAACCTAAGTTAGTCACTAATATCAGAAGCTTCCTTGGTTTAGCGGGTTACTATAGGAAATTCATTAAAGACTTCTCCTTAGTAGCATCGCCGATGACTATTGCAACCTTTAGAAATACCAACGTGGAAATGGAGTGTGTCACATGCGATTTTATTTCAAAGCTCCCAAGAACGCAAAAGAAGCATGACTCCATATGGGTAGTTGTCGACCGACTAACTAAGGTAGCTCACTTCATCCCCACGAAATCAATGAGAACGACAGAATATCTGGCAGGATTATATGTGGACAATATTGTCAAACTGCATGGGATTCCAAAGGAGATAGTCTTTGACCACGATCCCCTATTCACCTCACATTTTTGGGAAGCTTTCCAAAATGCCATGGGAACTCAAATTAAGTTGAGTACAACATATCATCCCCAAACTGATGGGCAGAGTGAGAGGCATGAACTGATCCCGAAGAAATAAATAAAGTTAATCATAATTGTTCTCTTGCCTGTTATGATATTTCGAGGACGAAATATTTCCAAGTTGGGGAGATTGTAAAGACCATGCAAAAAAAATTAATATATTTGACTTCGGCAGGGAAGGATCGAACATTAGAGAATTAATATTAATTATATTTTATTCTATACTTGGTTAAGTCTACCCGGTTAAATATTTTATTCTTTACCCGGTTACTCGGTTAAAGAAATAAAATACGGGTGTTGGTGTGTTTCCACAAACCCTAGCCGTCATTTCATTTTATAAAGGACGTCCTCCACCCTAGCCTTCATTCGGATTTTCTTCTCTTCTTCCTTGCCGGCGTGTCTCCTTCCTTGCTTAGATTAGGATCATTAGTCGCAGCTGCAAATTCAAAATATCCATGTCTATATAATAATTTAAAATGTTGTATTTTCCCTTGTGGATAACCTGGTCAGCCTGAGCCCAGATTCGACCACCATGCACCGAATGCGACCGGGGTCAAGGAATTGACTTAGTCTGACACGGGCTACGCCCTTCATAATCAAATAATGGACATGATGGACAGACCCATCAGCCACTAAAGTTGGACATGGCAGAGTGGACTCGCCAGCCAATTACGAACATGGTGGACTGACCCATCAGCCAATAGATGGACATGGTGGACTAGCCCATCAGCCAACTAATGGACATGGTGGATTGGACTCACCAGCAGATAACAGACATGGCGGATTGGACTCACTAGCCATTAATGGACATGATGGACTGACCTATCAGCCAATAAATTGGACATGGCGGATTGGACTCAGTAGCCAATTACGGACATGGTGGATTAGACTCACTAGCCGATAACGGACATGGCGGATTAGACTCGCTAGCCGGTAATGGACTCGCCAGCCAATAAATTGGGCATGGCAGATTGGACTCGCCAGCCAATTACGGACATGGTGGACTGACCCATCAGCCAATTGATGGACATGGTGGACTGACCCATCAGCCAACTAATGTATATATATATATATATATATATATATATATATATATTATATATTTCACGTCTTTACAATCTCCCCAACTTAGAAATGTTTCGTCCCTGAAATATTATAATGGTAACAGGAACCATCATGATTACAAGACAATCATGATTAATTATTTATTCGGTATTGGTTCGTAGTACTACAATCATAAGAAATCTTATGTCACAAATAGGCTAGGGTATTTTGTTTCCATTTCTTATTCAGTTTCCATGTAATTTTCCATAATACCTTTACCAAAGGAAATTTCTTGTTTCTGAGTGTTCTTTATTTCTCTTGTCAGGATGCGAATCGGCTTGTACTCTTAAGTTAAATTTGATTGTAGCTCTAAGTCTTCAAAATTTGTGATTATATGATATTCATCTCATATATATTTATTTAGCATTGACACATGGAAAACATTGTGTACTCCAACTAGGCTTGGTGGCAATGCTAGTCTATATACACAATTTCCAACTCGATCAAAGATTGGGAATAGTCCTATGAATCTTGGCTTCAACTTCCTGATGTTCTAACTCTTATCACCCCCTTCGTAGGAGATGTCTTTAGATACACAAAATTTCCAACTTGGAACTCTAGGTCCCTCCTTCAAGTATCAACATAACTCTTCTGTCGATCCTGAGCTGCCTTAAGCCTTTGCTGGATGAGTTTCACATTTTCAGTTGCTTCCCTCACCATCTCTGGCCCGACTATAACTACTCTCGGTAGACTCTAGCCAGCACGATGGAGATCTGCAGAGCCTACCATATAAGGCTTCAAATGGTGTCATCCCTATATTGGCTTGGTAAGAGTTATTGTAGATGAATTCAGCCAAAGCTAAGGGTTTCTCCCAGTCACCTCCCTAGTCAAGTATGCAAACTATTAACAAATCTTCCAAAGTTTAAATAGTCCTCTCACTTTGACCATCAGTTTGGGCATGTGTTCGAATAATTTTAATAGCATGCAAGTGTACACGGTCGAAACAAGTAATATAATGATAAATTCAAGTATCGTCCCACAGGGAGATGAATTTCCTATAATTGTTTAGTTATGGTTATATTGTTAGTTTATGATGTCAATTATTTTATGTCTAGCTTACATGTGATTAACTGTATTTTTTATTATTTGTTTGCTACATATATGTAATTAGAGATTTAATACCTATTTTGGCAGCGAACGAACAATTTATATCGTTAACTGGTAGTAAAGGTTGAAGCTAAGCAGTGGGATGAAGAAACCACTACATAAGTTTTTCTTTTACTATAAGTTGGACATTTTTGCATTTAGATAAAAAAGACAACATATTAGTTGACTTATTTGCCAATTCAGTACATTTGACTTAGATATATTATTTATGATCATTAACTTTTTATTAGTATATATTATGAATATTGACTACGATCAGCTTATATATTTTATATTTTACTCATTTCTCATGATACACCCCTAATATTTATTTATTATTAAATAAGCAATGGTATGGCCTTAGATTATTATTAATATGGATAGGTGTGGGTCATTACACTAAGTAATTAATGTGTCTGCATTGTTACCGCAAAAACTCTCTCGGAATAATTCTTCTCAAGATCCTTCTATTGTCTCATTGCATAATCAAACAGTTTTTCATTCTGCATAAACACTCCTCCATACCCTTGTGATGATGCATTTGAGTATATCACAAAACCTTCAATTGTATTTGACAATTTGAAAATGAGGGCAATACTCAATCACTCCCTCAAAGTCAAAAAACTATCCGCACACTTATCATTATCCCAGATGAACTTACCATTCATAGTTAAAGAGAGTTGAGCCTTGTTCTCATGAGATAACAGTGCCAACTCTCTATGTACATCTTAAGAGTCAATGTCTTGTGCTATTTAAACAATCTAGACTCAAAGAAGACAAAGAATAAGTAGGAAGTTCAAGAGCTACTTTGGCAAGAATTTTGGTAGCCGAAGACAGTCAAGTCTAGGGCATTCATGAAAAGTTAGGAAGACACATCGGCTAAGTGTTCAGCAACCAAACTTGTGGATAATTCTCCATGAGTTTGCAAGAAGAAGTTCATCAAAGCCATTTGTAGACTAAATCTAGATCGGCAAGAGACAAAAATTGAGAGGAAACTTAAGGAGACTTGCTATGGGCTGTTTGGTCGAGACTTTGGCAATGAGACTTCATGTTTGTAGGAGTTTTGGTGGACTTCGGCATGACATTGAAAACCAAAATGCACATAGGCAAAACACAGAAGTTTGAAGGAGATGTGTTAGTGGATGTTCAACAAAGACATAGGCAACCAAAGGTGACCGAACTTCTCGGCAATGGCAACTACACGTGTTATGGAGAGATTAGTAGTGACTTTGGTGGGTCGTTCAACCGCCGATCATTGAAAAGTTGCCAAAACTAGCCGTTAGAAAAACAAACTTTGAGGATTTAAATCCTAACAACTGCTGTTTCTAAAAAAGGCTCCATAGGCTAAATAGGGCCTTGAGAAGAGTGTTGGAAGCTGGCTTGGAGACCTATAAAGCTCTCAAGACTCTCTTAGACCTCAAGGATTCCCAAGCCTTCGAGATTAGACATTGGCCAGCTTGTTAATCTATTACTTTTAACTGGTAATTACTAAGAGGGTTGTATATGAGTCGAGGCTGAAATATGTGAACTTCATTTGTTAGTATTCAAAGCATTGGAAGTATGTGTTAGCACTTGGACAAGGGAGGAAGTGCTAAGCTTGTGGATTGGTTTAAACCTCGTATTTTGAGTCAGGATTTTATAGTCAGAATTGGTCGGTTCGACAATTATTTTTAGTCAAATCAATTTCAAAACTTGTGTACCAAGCTGAGGCCGGTCTTGTGTTATCAACCATGAGAGTCGTGTGTGCCCAAGTATATGATGATAATGTTAGTAAGACAACGGCAGAATAAGTTATCAAAATATATTACAGTTTCCGCAGATTTTTTTATTTATTTTAATTATATCGTAGAAATATTTTTAGGTTGAATAACGAGTTTAGGTGGGTTATTAGGTATAAAGCATGCCATCGTAATGTTGGGATGTTTTATGAGATATTTTCCTATCTGTTTCTTGATTTTTAGAATTATTACAAGTTAGTACTATTTATCTACCGTCAGAGTCAAGTTAAGTTTTAATTATGAGACGATTATTCGTTTTGCTCATTGACCATTCATTTTTCTCACCGACCATTTATTTTTCTCATCGACCATTTGTTTTTCTCACTAACCATTCATTTTTCTCCCCCGACCACTCGTTTTTTTCCCCTTAACATCTATTTATTCCACACATCCGATACTATGACCATCCAACTGCCACCAACCTCCTCACTCAACTTCCTTCTTCTTTTTCTCCCTTCCCACTTCCCCATGATCCTCACTCGAGCTGGCCACAACCTTGTCACCGTCACTGCATAACTGACGATTAGTTAAAGAATTTTATCCAATTTTATTTGATTGTTTTATGATTTTGGTGTGATTGTAAATAGGTGTTGATTTAAATTCAAATGCATGTTAACAAATGATAATAATGAATTAGAGTTTGAATTTAAATGCAGGTAAATAGATATTGTCTTGTATGGATTGATAAAGAGTGTACCATTCATGCATTATACTGGGCGTTAGTATTTAGTCTTGATGTATAGGTATGGAGTAGGAGCTTGCTGCCTAGGATCAAGGACACACTCAGAGCTTCTACCAAGTCCGTTTAGGACTCGTTTCCTATTTTACACTATATTCTAATGTGTATTATCTATTACTTACATGACGAGTTATGCAGTATTTTATTGGATCCCACTTAACTTGAGATGTTTAATCAACCAGTTTTCTATATTAGTAACCCTCGAGGATGAGATACCTCAAGTATGTTTTTGAAAACAAGATCCACCACAAGTTGCATTCAGGCCTATTATATAAATCCCTTCATAGTCCTATATATAATTTATCGAGTTTTCACTGATACTAGAGATGGGAAAACTGACTTGTACGTACCATGACCGGGTGCACGTGCCAGTCAAAGTGGGCTTTGGATTGGTGAGGAGGCTGTTCCAATCCCGAGGAATCCTGACAACTCCCATTTTGAGTTTGTCACACCCAGAGAAATATGGAGGTTTTCCAGTACTATTTAGTATAATTCATGTCCAAACTTGTGGTTCAAAGGGTACTAAAGGTGATTGCTTGAGAGTACTCGATCTTTATGCTCAAGGCCAAGCGAATTATGGAGGAAATTAGAGGGCTTACATTATACTAGTAGTCACAAGGGACCAAAAAATAAAATGAGAAAATTAGCAGCAATAGAACAATCAGTTCGGGATGCTACCAGGTTTGCAGCCCAGTGGCTCCTCAGGAGCCCTTCAGAGGAGTTTACGAGAAGTATATAAATGTTTTCTTTCATATGAAAGTATGCTCTAATAGCCAGTTTAATATTAGTTATATTTTTGGGCCAGTAACATGCGTTACTAACATGTTTTTATAATGTATGTTGGTGATGATCATGAGTAAGATGAGCCAACCTGGATGGAGGAGCATTGATGTCTCGTGTATACACAAATGTCAAATGATAGCATATTTAATATTTGAGGATGATGTAATGAAATGCAATATATGATGATGTGGTGTAATATGATGTATGTTATAGTAAAAAGATTGCTAACGATGACATGTTAATAAATATTTTTAGACATTGAATAAGTACATCAAGTAAGTCAAAACCTATAATTAATGAGAAATGTGAATAGAATACATATATGGGTCAAGACCCAGTTAAGTAAGATGAAGGTAAATCAGCAATTGTGATAAGACTCAATATAGAAATGAATTATACAATAGAATGAATTTATTGTGTGAATGTTTTATTAATTATTTATATACGTATGCATGTTGATTTGAAACAGTGAACCTTAATTGCACTTTTAGGTAAGACTCTGTTCATTTTATTTTACAAAATTTATTGATTTTATTGTAGGTATTTTGGTATGTAAAATTAGTTGTCATGTCATCCATGTAGTAGCATGTTAGGTTTATTTTGTGCATTCATCCATGCATAGCATTTGACATCTTCCAGCTCGAGACACTGAGAGTAGATCTACATGGTTGGGTTCATGTTAGCCGACCAAATTAGGACCAATAACATTTCGGTTCAGTTCCCGAGCATAAACCGGATTTGGGGTTTACAGTTTTGGCATTAGAGCAAGCTCTCGGGCGATTCAACTGGAAGATATTTTCATATGTGATGTGTGTGCAAAGATTGCTCCATGTTCAGCTGATAGGTATATATTTCTGTCCTTGTTGTCTTTGATTTACAGATTTCTCACCAATTGGTAGTGCGATAGTATTTTCAGGATTGGATCATTGTGTAGGGGTAATCATGGTAAGAACTCAAAGTATACGGAACATGACTCCATCTCCCCCTAGTGAGCCCTACTCATGTTTACAGCTGATCTGGAGCCACACTACCGCTAGGAAATCCTAGTGAGCTAGACTCAGTAGGCCACCATAGCGTAAGCCATTATAGTGGAAGCCACCGCAGCATTAGAAGCCGTCAGACCGAAAGGGAGGATACCATTGTACAATTGGAGGAGGTACAAATGCAGATTTGTCAATTTTGGGGACGTGGTTGGAGCCACAAGTGAAGCTGAGCGAATCTTGGCTACTCGACCCTACCGAGACTATTAACAGAGACAACAACACCTGCAACAATATCAATTGGATCGCGGGACACAATAGAGACATAGGATAGATGCCCTAGCTGCAATAAGAGTTATGGATGGACAAGTTCAAGAGAATAGACACCCAACATTTCAGAATTGTGGATGCCATTATGGAGGAAGATGCAGAGTGGTTATGGGCACATCTTCAAATGTGGTCAACTAGGACATTGAGAGTGAAGCCTCCATAATTTAAAATTTTGAGGATGAAATTTTTATAGTGAGGGAAGGTTCCCATTATTTGAGTCAGGGTTTTATAGTTAGAACTAGTCGGTTCGACCATTATTTTTAGTCGGGTCAATTTCAAAACACTCGTACCGAGCCGAAGTTAGTTTTGTGTTATCAACAATGAGAGTCAAATGTGCCCAAGTATATAATGATAACGCATTAGGACATGCTATAGGTAGTTTAGGTGGGTTATTCATTATCAAGTATGTCATTGTAATGTTGTGATGTTTTATAGGATTTTTTCTTGTCTTTTTCCTGGATTTTTTAGAATTATTACAAGTTAGTATTATTTGTCTAGAGTCAAAGTCGAGTCAAGTATTAATTACGAGACGACTATTTATTTTTCTCACCAACCATTTATTTTTCTATAGCGACCCACCCCATGTCGGACTTAGTCAATTCTTAGACCCCGGTTGCACTCAGTGCATGGTGGTCAAATCTGGCCTCAGCCGACCAAGGTTGCCAACTAAAGAAAATACAACATTTCAAATGATTATACGGATCTTGATAGTTCAAACTTACAAACTCAACCAACGATCCTAATATGAATGAGAACATAAAACTATACATAAGTATAATTTTACTTGAGTAGAAATGTATGCAACTAAATGCTTAATATATATACTAAAATTTAACAACATAACATGTAACAATTCAAAAATATTAAATATTAAATTCTCATCAAATCTAGTGAGATAATTAATTATTCATGTGACATAATCATTGAAGTCCTACTTTACATTTTAAATTAATTATCTAAATCATAATTAATACTTAACAATTGATAAAATAATTATCTAAATAATAATTATTCTACATTACTGGCTTGTTATTAAAATAATCACTCTATTTACCTAATATTAAATTTAATATGGGAAAGGTAAAATCTTTAATTTATTAATTACTTATAATCATCTGATTTAAAATTAATCGCTTATAGTACGCCGATTAATTATTAACCATTTATCATTACCGTATTTTTACTACTTATGTCCATGTCGATTTCATCCAATAATTAATTTGTTTAGTAACTTCAACCCATAACTCATTAAAATAATTATTTTTAAAGATTTATTACGAGTTAGTATTATTTTTAACTCAAGCTGTATCGAGTCAAACATAAATTACAGAATTGCCATCTTCTTCTTCCCCAACGGTCTTCTCTTCTCCACCTTCATCTTGCACCCAAACCTAGATTCACGTCCTCCAGCAACTTCATTCTTCTCCATCAACCAAATTTGAGACCTAAGATTCGTGATTTATAGCAGCTATCCAAGGCGAGCATGTCCTGCACCATGGCACTCGACTTCGGCCAGCAGCACTACCGGGAACTCTTCCCTTCTCCCTGCACGACAACCCAACATCCTGGCCAAGTGCTGTGAGCATGCACAGCGTGAATCTTGGCCAGTGAACTGGTATGGATGCCTGGAATCCCCCACAACGATGTCCACCATCGAAACCCATGCCTAGAAGTCCTAAGATGCTAGAGACTACAACTCCATTATCCTAACCCAACCAATTACATAGCATAGGATGTTGATGAAGCAACAACACAACAAAACGACCATGAATTGATGAAACAACAGTAAGTTTACATGACGCCCATGAATGGAAGAAGTAGCTGAACTTTACTTGGTGATTATGAAATGCATGAAAACTAAGATTAGGGAGATAGGAAGGTTACCCAAGCAAGGAAGAAGCACTGGTAAGGAAGAGGAAAACTAGGCGGCTATGGTTCTTTCAAAATTATAAAAATGAAAATGACGGCTAGGGTATGCATAAACACCCCTACACCCGTAGTTCATTTAACAGGGTAACCGGGTAAAGAATAAAATATAACCGGGTAACCGGGTAGAGGAGAAAATATAATAATCATATAAAAATAGTAATAATAATAATAATAATAATAATAATAATAATAATAATCCAACATTCAATCCTTCCTAGACCGAGTCGAATATTTTATTTTATTTTATTTTTCTTTTACAGTTTTACAATCTCCCCAACTTAGAAATATTTTGTTCCTGAAATATCATAGCGGGCAATAGAACCATCATGATTAATTTTTATCTTCGTGATCAGTTCATGCTACTACAATTATAAGAATTTTATGCCATGAATAGGATAGGGTACTTCCTTGCCATTTCTTGTTCAGTCTTCCATGTGACTTACTCTGACCCCTAATTTTCCCACAATACTTTTACCAAAGGAATTTCATTGTTTCTGAGTGTCTTTATTTCCTTTGCCAGGATGCGAATCGGCTTTTCCTCGTAGGTAAAATTTGATTGTAGCTCTAAGTCTTCAAAATTTGTGATTAAATGATCTTCACATCGTACATATTTCTTTAGTATTGACACATGCAAAACATTGTGTACTACAACTAGGCTCAGTGGCAATGCTAGTCTATATGCACAGTTTCCAACTCGATCCAAGATTGGGAACGGTCCTATGAATCTTGGCTTCAACTTCCCTGATGTTCTAAATCTGATCACCCCCTTCATGGGAGATGTCTTTAGGTACATAAACTCCCCAACTTGGAACTCTAGGTCCCTCCTCTAAGTATCAACATAACTCTTTTGTCGATCTGGAGCTGCCTTAAGTCTTTGCTGAATGACTTTCCCCTTTTCAGTTGCCTCTCTCACCATCTCTGGCCCGACTATGACTACTTCGATAGACTCCGGCTAGCACGATGGAGATCTCCAGGGCCTACCATATAAGGCTTCAAATGGTGCCATCCCTATACTGGCTTGGTAAGAGTTATTGTAGGTAAATTCAGCCAAGGCTAAGTGTTTCTCCTTGTCACCTCCCCAGTTAAGGATGCAAGCTCTTAACAAATCTTTCAAATTTGAATAGTTCTCTCACTTTGACCATCAGTTTGGGGATGATATGCTGTACTCAACTTGATTTGAGTCCCCATGGCTTTTTGGAAAACTTCCCAGAAATGTGAGGTGAATAGGGGATCTCAATCGGAAAGTATCTCCTTTGGAATCCAATGCAACTAGACAATATTGTCGACATACAATCCTGCCAGGTATTCTGCTGTCCTCATTGATTTCATGGGGACGAAGTGAGCTACCTTAGTTAATCGGTCCACAACCACCCATATGGAGTCATGCTTCTTCTGAGTCCTTGGGAGTTTTGCTATAAAATCGCATGTGACACACTTTCATTTCCAGGTTGGTATTTCTAAAGGTTGCAATAGTCCTCTAGGTTGTTGATGTTGGGCTTTGATTTGTTGGCAAGTCTAACACTTGGAGACAAAATCCACAACATCCCTCTTCATTCCAACCCACCAGTAGGTTCACTTTAAATCCTGATAAATTTTAGTAACTCCAGGGTGTATTGAGAACTTTGAGCGATGAGCCTCCACCAAGATATTGCACCTCAGTGCATCATCCTTCGGTACACACAACCTTCCTTTAAGTCTAATCACACTATTGGAATCAGCTACAATGTTAGGAATCTTGTACAACATTTCATTCAGCTCCTCCTCACCCATTTGTGTGCTAGCTTAACGCGATCAACTAAATCATTGGAAATAATCAAATTTGCCAGTATTCATGTTAGTTGCTCCACAGGGTTGATAGCCACCACTTCTGTTGACATGGTCCAAAGCCTAGCTAGCTGCTAACTTTTTCCACTTTGCCCTTCCGACTCAATGCGTGGGTGGTATAAGATTTGGAAGTCATAGTCCTTCAAATATTCTATCCACTATCTCTGTCGAAGGTTAAGGTCATTCTCGGTGAAGATATACATCAAACTCTGGTGGTCAGTGAAGACTTCGAACTGAGCTCCATACAAGTAGTGTCTCCAAATCATCAGTACAAAAACCACTGCTGCCAGTTCCAAGTCATGGGATGCATAATTTTGCTTATGAATCTTCAATTGATGAGAGGCATAGGCCACCACTTTACCTCCCGGCATAAGGACACATCCTAAACCCAATAGGGACGCTTCACTGAAGACTACGAATCCTTCATTACCATTTGGCAGGGTCAAGACTGGTGCAGTTGTTAGACTCTTCTTTAGGGACTGGAAACTCTCCTCACACTTACTACTCCATTCGAACTTGACTCCCTTCCTTGTGGGTTTGGTCATCGGTGATGCTACTAAGGAGAAGTCTTTAATGAATTTCCTATAGTAACTTGCTAAGCCAAGGAAGCCTCTGATGTCAGTGACTCGACTTTGGTTGTGGCCAATCAGTGACTGCTTTCACTTTTGATGGATCCACTGCAACTCAAGCCTTTGAGCTAATATGACCAAGGAAGTTTACCTTCTTCAACCAGAAGTCACACTTTGAGAACGTGGTGAACAATCGATTTTCTCTAGAACTTGAAAAGTAATGGACAGGTTCTTCACATGCTCTTCTTCATTATTTGAAGAGACCAAAATGTCATCCACAAACATGATAATAATCTTGTCCAAGTATGCATGAAATACTGTGTTCATGAGTGACAGAAAAACCGTTGGTGCATTTGTTTGACCAAAAGGCATGACCAGAAACTCATAATGTCCATACTGAGTTCGCAATGTCATTTTTTGTATATCTTACTCCTTTTCTCACAAACCGGTGATAACCAGATCGCCAGTCTATCTTAGAAAATATTCCGACTATTTTTAGCTGATCAAACAAGTCATCAATCCTCGGTAAGGTGTACCAATTCTTGGCTGTCACTTGATTGAGTTGTCAATAGTCAATACACAACCGAAGTGATCCATCTTTCTTCTTCACATAAAGAATAGGGTTTCCTCAGGGTGAAGTACTTGGTTGGATAAAGCCTACGTGCAACAACTCTTCTAGTTGACTCTTTAACTTCTTGAGTTCTACTAGAGCCATGCGGTATGGTGCTTTTGAAATTGGTGTTGTTCCAGGTGCTAAGTCAATGGCGAACTCCACTGCCCGCTTAGGAGGTAATCTTGGAAGTTCTTCTATGAATACACATATTCTCGGGCTGAATCCTTCTCCTAAACCAAAATTGGTGAATTCTAGTGCTTTCTTCTAGACAACGGGCTCTGGAAAATATTATCCATTGAAAGCTGCCACAAATTCTGCCCATGTGATGAAATAAATCTCACGTCGATGGAAGGTGGTTTTTTTTCCATGGATTTGCACTAGTAAGATGCTTTCTCCTGAAGCATGCATGTTGCCAACTTCACTTGATGGCGGTGTGGCACAGACAGAGCCCTAAATGATTTTTCGGTAATGTCTATCCAGTTTTTCGCCCTCATAGGGTCAATCCTCCAACAAATACTTTAGCTCCATTCTTTCGGAACTTTTCCATAGTCTAACGGTCACTATCATCAAGAGTGGGTGGCACCACTTGTCAGACTACCGGTGGCACTAGGTTTGGACTTCCCTCACTCGCTTGGGTCTCCTAACCCTGCCTACCCTTGGGCACTTCCCTGACCACAATCCAGGGTGATTCTGGGACCCGCAGCTGAGTTTGAGGCTCCATTCCCTGCTACCACTCCTAGTAATCGCTGAACGATATTCTGAACCACAGAATTTGTATATTTTTACTACTTAGATCGGTTTGACTGTTTATGTGTGCCTGCCATCTGAAACATCGAACCATCATGGTTCATTAACATGATCTTGTTCAATTTTGACTTAGGTTTATTAGCAAATGAATTTGTTAATTAATATCACAACACAGTGGGAAAAGATAATTATTGGACTGTTCAACAAGGTACTTGAGTCATAAAATGTGCGCTTGTGGGAAACCAGGTTCTGATACCACCTGTAACGACCCGCCCGAACTGGACTAAGTGTTACCTAAAATATAATTGATGTAACAATTATATTCTAGAACATGATTCATAATACAGCAAGAAAGTCTAGCAGTTTATAACTCATAAAAAGATTGCCTTACATGGTAGTGCCTCTTATACCTTCTGTCACAGGGTCACCTTAGGGGTTAAATTTTTCGCCCCTACATTCCCCTGTGCGGCGTGTTTCCCTCCTTGGAAACACCAGCCACAACTACACACACAGCAATTTACTGCTATGCACAGCGCCTCAGACCCCTGTTCAAATAATTTTAGTGATACGCAAGTATA
>JAURVB010014022.1:0-40245 GCA_033002965.1 Piper betle | reverse complement strand
TTGAATTCCACACATATTATTCTATATAAAGGAGAGTTCTATTGTTAAATAAAACATCCTCTTGATAGGTTGTGAGCACATTTGACACACAAAGGGGAAGTCCTTAGGATAATTTGTTATACTTGCGGGTTCTTCACCGAATTTTTAGGTCCGTATAATTATTTAAAATGTTGTATTGTCCGTATAATTATTTAAAATGTTGTATTGTTCATATAATTATTTAAAATGTTGTATTGTCCACACAATTTTTTAAAATGTTGTATTTTCCCTTAGTGGACAACCTAGTCAGCCTGAGCCCAGATTCGAACCACCATGCACAGAGTGCAACCGGGGTCAAGGAATTGACTCAGTCTGATCGGGGTTATGATCATCATAATCCAATAATAGACATGTCAGAATGGACCTGACAGCCATAATACAATAAATTGGACATGGCGGATCAAACTTGCCAGCCAATTACAGATATGGTAGACTAACCCATCAGCCAATAGATGGACAAGGAGTACTCACCTATCAATCAACTACTGGACATTGTGGATTGGACTCACAAGCCGATAACGAACATGGTAGATTGGACTCACCAGCCGATAATCGACATGGCGGATTGGACTCACCAGCCGATAATTGACCTGATGGACTGACCCGTCAACCAATAAATTGGACATGGTGGATTCAACTCGCCAACTAATTACGGACATGGTGGATTGGACTCACCAGCCGATAATGGACATGGCAGATTAGACTCGCCAGTTAGTAATTGACATGATGGACTCGACCCATCAGTCAATAAATTGGACATGGCAGATCAAAATTCGCCACACAATTACGGACATGGCGGATTGGACTCACCAGCCGATAACGGACATGGCAGATTGGACGTCGCCAGTTGATAATGGACATGATGGACTGACCCATCAGCCAATAAATTGGACATGGCGGATTGGACTCGCCAGCCAATTATGGACATGGTGAATTGGACTCACTCAGTTGATAACGGACATGGTGGATTGGACTCACCAGCTGATTACGGACATGGCGGATTGAACTTGCCAGCCGGTAATGGACATGATGGACTGACCCATCAGCCAATAAATTGGATATGGCGGATCAGACTCGCCACCCAAATACGGACATAGCGGATTAGACTCACTAGCCGATAACGAACATGGCGGATTGGACTCGCCAGCCAATAATGGACATGCTGGACAGACCCATCAGCCAAAAAATTGGACATGGCAGATTGGACTCGCCAGCCAATTACAGGCATGGTGGATTGGACTCACCAGCTGATAACAGACAAGGCGGATTGAACTCGCCAGCTGATAATGGACATGATGGACTGACCCATCAGCCAATAAACTGGACATGGTAGATTGAACTCGCCAGCCAATTACGGACATGTTGGATTGGACTCACCAGCCGATAATGGAAATGGCGTTGGACTCGCCGGCCGGTAATGGACATGATGGACTGACCCATCAATGAATAAATAGGACATGGCAGATTGGACTCACCAGCTAATTACAGACATGGTGGACTGACCCATTAGCCAATAGATGGACATGGTGGACTGACCCATCACCCGATAACGGACATGGTGATTGAACTCACCAGCCGATAACGGACAAGGTTGGATTGGACTCACCAGCCGATACCGGACATGATGTACTAACCCATCAGTCAATAATTGGACATGGCGGCTTGGACTCGCCAGCCAATTACGGACATGGTGTATTGGACTCACCAGCGGATAGCGAACATGGCAGATTGGACTCACCAGCCGTAATGGACATGATGGACTGGCCCATCAGCCAATAAATTGGACATGGCAGATTGGACTCGCCAGCCAATTACGGACATGTTGGACTGACCATTCAACCAACTAATGGACATGGTGGATTAGACTCACGAGCCGATAACGGACATGGTGGATTGGACTCACGAGCCGATAACGGACATGGTGGATTGGACTCACCAGTCGATAATGGACATGGTGGATTGGACTCACCAGCCGATAACAGACAAAGCGGATTGGACTCGCCAGCCGATAATGGACATGATGGAATGACCCATCAGCCAGTAAATTGGACGTGGCGGATTGGACTCGCTAGCTAATTATGGACATGTTAGATTGGACTCAGCAGCCGATAAAGGACATGCCGGATTGCACTCGCCAGCCGATAATGGACATGATGGACTGACTGATCAGCCAATAAATTGGAGATGGCGGCTTGGAGTCACGAGCTAATTATGGACATGGTGGGCTGACCCATTTGCCAATAGATGGAGATGGTGGACTGGCCCATCAGCCGATAACGGACATGGTGGATAAGACTCACCAGCCAATAACGGACATGGTGGATTGGACTCACCAGCCGATACCGGACATGATGTACTGACCCATCACCCAATAGATGGACATGGTGGACTGACCCATCAGCCAACTAATAGGCATGGTGGACTGAACCATCAGCTAATTAATGGACATGTTGGAATGGTCACAACAGCCTTAATTATAGATAATGATAGGGAGATTATGGACTTGTTTTATTTAATTATACAATTTAGTGTTTTTATCACTAACAAAGAATTGCCTCCGCAGGTATGAGCATGGAAGGATGGGTAGAGTCGGGACAGCTGGAGGACTATATTATTGGACTATTCTTTTCTCGAATTTGTTTGCATGCCAGTGTGATTTTGGTTCGGTTCATGGGACTTGGATTATTCTGAGCATGTATTTATTAAATTTATTGTTGTGGAATTATTAAAAATCTTGAAAATTAATTGGAAATTAATTTATCGAGACACTTAGTTTCATATAGTAATACTTGGCTCGTGGCTTGGAACGGGTGGGTTGTTACAGGTGGTATCAAAGCAACCTGGTTCCGTGTTAGATGGTGGGCTAGACTAGAGACGTTGGCTAGGCTGCCGGTCATGGGCCAAAGAAGGTCATGGGCTGGGGTTAGCAACGTGCCAAGTGTACGAATTTAGGGGACAAAATTTCCCTAGGTTGGTGGATTGTGATATCCCTCAACTTAATCCTACATCTAATACCTATTTCGAGAAGATCCTGTTTATAAGTGAGAATGGACTATAGATATTTAACTTGGGTTAACCATGTTTAAAGAAATAACTTAGGCCCATTATGTTGGACTTTGGGCAAGTCGTTACATGTGGTATCAGAGCTGTGTTTCCCACAGAACCATGCAAATCAATCATTACCTTGTTGAAAGTCTAAGAGTTCACTATCTCAAGGGTAAATTTTCTTTTATATAAGAATTTATCATTTTTTATTAAATTAATTTTCATTGTTTTATATGGTAATCGTTATAGGTGTGCAACTTGTGTGTCATGCTACGTGCACGTGACACCTAAACCAATGAGCGTATATGGGACGCCTTTTACAATCAGAGGTGTTATTTAAGTAGTATGGGTCACCTGTGCGATATGGATAATAGTGTCATTGGACAGTGTGCCTTACTTTAGCTATGCACAAGTAGCAATTCTTAAAAAAAAAATTACTCATGACCCAATTATATTTTCAAGTATGAAGATTCCCAAGCTGGGGAGATATTAAAACCCAAATTTTTCTCATTATATTTTCGAGGATGAAAATTCCCAAGCTGGAGAGATTGTAAATTCCCAATTTTTTCTCCTTATTATATTTTCGTGGACGAAAATTCCCAAGCTGGGGACATTGTAAAACCCAATTTTTTCTCTTTATTATATTTTCTAGAACTAAAATTCCAAGATGGGGAGATTGTAAAACCCTGTAAAAAATAATTAGGTTATTTTATGTTGGGTTTTATAAATCTTAAACAAACCATAAATAATTGTTAATTAAATAAATTCTTAAGAATCAATATCATTTATAACCCATTCTTATTCACTTAATAGTAAGTTTTTGACTTTTCATTATCACACACATGATATATTAATCAGTGATTACATTCTTTTTTATAAAATTTAATGTAATGACTTCTTAAATTCCACACATATTAATAAAATTTAATATAATGACTTCTTTATTTCTACACATATTATTCTATATAAAGGAGAGTTCTATTGTTAAATAAAACATCCTCTTGATAGGTTGCGAGCACATTTGACACACAAAGGGGAAGAATTAAGGATTATTTATTATAGTTGCGGGTTCTTCACCAAACTTTCAGGTCCGTATAATTATTAAAAATATTATATTGTCCGTATAATTATTTAAAATGTTGTATTGTCTGTATAATTATTTAAAATGTTGTTTTGTCCGTATAATTATTTAAAATGTTGTATTTTCCCTTATGGACAACCTGATCAGCCTAAGCCCAGATTCGACCACCATGCACAGAGTGCAGCCCATCAGCCATAATACAATATATTGGACTTGGTGGATTGGACTCGTCAGCCAATTACGGACATGGTGGACTTACCCATCAGCCAATAGATGGACATGGTGGACGGACCCATTAGCCAACTAACATAAATGGTGGATTGGACTCACCAGCCGATAACGGACATGGTGGATTGGACTCACTAGCTAATAACGGAAATGGTGGATTAGATTCGCCAGCCGATAATGGATATGACAGAGTGACCCAATAGCAAATAAATTAGACATGGCAGATTAGAATAGCTAGACAATTACGGACATGGTTGATTGGACCCACCAGCCGATAACTGACTTGGTGGATTGGACTCACCAGCCGATAGCTGACATGGCGGATTGGACTCGCCAACCAGTAATGGACATGATGGATTGACCCAGCAACCAATAGATTGGACATTGCGGATTGGACTCGCTAGCAAATTACAGACATGGTGGACTGACCCATTAGCAAATAGATGGACATGGTGGACTGACCCATCAACCAACTAATGGATATGGTGGATTGGACTCACCAGCCGATAGCGGACATGGTGGATTGGACTCACCAGCCGATAACGGAAATGGTGGATTGGACGCGCCAGCCGATAATGGACATGATGGAATGACCCATTAGCCAATAAATTGGACATGGCAGATTGGACTTGCTAGACAATTACGGACATGGTGGATTGGACCCACCAGCCGATAACGGACATGGTGGACTGGACTCACCAACCTCTAACGGATATGACGGATTGGACTCGCCAGCTGATAGTGGACATGATGGACTGACCCCTTAGCCAATAAATTGGACATGTCTGATTGGATTCGCCAGCCAATTATGGACATGGTAGATTGGACTCACCAGTCGATAACGGACATGGGGGATTGGGCTCACCAGCCGATAATGGACATGATGGACTAACCCATCAGCCAATAATTTGGACATGGGGATGGGACTCGCCAGCAAATTACGGACATGGTAGACTGACCCATTAGCTAATACATGGAAATTGTGGACTGACCCATCAGCCGATAACAGACATGGTGTATTAGACTCACCAGCCAATAATGGGCATGGTGGAATGGAGTCACTAGCCGATACCAGACATGATGTACTGACCCATCAGCCAATAAATTGGACATGGTGGATTGGACTCACTAGCCAATTACAGACATGGAGGATTGGACTCACCATCCGATAAAGGAAACACCGAATTGGACTCGCCAGCTAGTAATGGACATGATGGACTGACCCATCAGCCAATAAATTGGACATGGCAGATTGACCCATTAGCCGTTAGTTGGACATGGTGGACTGACCCATCAACCAGCTAATGGACATGGTGGATTGGACTCACCAGCCGATAACGGACATGGTGGATTAGACTCACCAGCCGATAACGGACATGGTGGATTGGACTCACCAGCCGATAACGGACAAGGCAGATTGGAGTCGCCAGCCGATAATGGACATGATGGACTGACCCATCAGCCAATAAATTGGACATGGCGGATTGGACTCGCCAGCCGATAACTGACTTGGTGGATTGGACTCACCAGTCGATAACAGACATGGCGGATTAGACTCGCCAGCCGTTAATGGACATGATGGACTGACCCATCAGCCAATAAATTGGACATGGCGGATTGGACTCGCCAGCAAATTACGGACATGGTTGATTGACCCATATGCCAATAGATGGACATGGTGGACTAACCCATCAGCCGATAACGGACATGGTGGATTGGACTCACCTACCGATAACGGACCTGGTGGATTAGACTCACCAGTTGGTATAGGACATGATATACTGACCCATCAGCCAATAAATTGGACATAGCGGATTGGATTCGCTAGCTAATTACGACATGGTGGATTGGACTCACCAGTCGATAACAGACATGGCGGCTTGGACTCGCCAGCCCATAATGGACATGATGGACTGACCTATCAACTAATTAAGTGGACATGGTTGATTGGACTCGCCAGCCAATTACGGAATGGTGGAGTAACCCATTAGCCAATAGATGGACATGGTGGACTGACCCATCAACCAACTAATGGACATGGCAGATTGGACTCACCAGCCGATAACAGACATGGTGGATTGGACTCACCAGCCGATAACAGACATGTTGGATTGGACTCACCAGCCAATAATCGACATGGTGTATTGGACTCACCAGCCGATAACGGAAAAGACGGATTGGACTCGCCAGCCGATAATGGACATGATGGACTAGCCCATTAGCCATTAAATTTGACATGGCGGATTGGACTCACTAGCCAATTACGGACATGGTGGATTGGACTCACCAGCCGATAATGGACATGGGGGATTGGGCTTGCCAGCCGTTAATGGACATGTTGGACTCAACCCATCAGCTAATAAATTGGACATGACAGATTGGACTCGCCAGCTAATTACGGACATGGTGGACTAACCCATTAGCCAATATATGGACATGGTGGAGTGACCCATCTACCGATAATGGACTTGGTGGATTGGACTCACCCACCAATAACGGACATGGTGGATTGGAGTCACTAGCTGATACCAAACATGATGTACTGACCCATCAGCCAATAAATTGGACATGGTGGATTGGACTCACTAGTCGATAACAGACACGGCGGATTGGACTCGCCAGCCAGTAATGGACATATTGGAATTACCCATCAGGCAATAAATTGGACAAGGTGGATTGGCCCTTTAGCCGATAGATAGACATGGTGGACTGATCCATCAACCATCTAATGGACTTGGTGGATTAAACTCACCAGCCGATAACGGACATGGTGGATTGGATTTGCCAGCCGATAACGGACATGGTAGATTGGACTCACCAGTCGATAATGGACATGATGGACTGACCCATCAGCCAACTAATGCGCATGGTGGACTAAACCATCAACTAATAAATGGACATGTTGGAATGGTCACAACAACCATTATTCTTGATAATTATAGGGAGTTTATGGACTTGTTTTATTTAATTATACGGCTTAGTGTTTTTATCACTAACACGGAATTGCCTCCGCAGGTATGGAAGGGTGGGTAGAGTCGGGACAGCTGGACGTCTCAATTATTGGACTATTCTTTTCTCGAGATTGTTTGCATGCGAGTGGGATTTTGGTTCGGTTCATGGGACTTGGATTATTCCGAGCATGTATTTATTAAATTTATTGTTGTGGAATTATTAAAAATCTTGAAAATTAATTGGAAATTAATTGATGAGACACTTAGTTTCATAAAGTAACACTTGGCTTGTGGCTCGGAATGGGCGGGTTGTTGTTGGTATGCTGGAATTCAAAAGATAAATAGCAAATCAAACATGAGAATTTACACAAAATACAGACAAGGAAAATATACTGTATATATACATCAAAGCTCACCTAATAGTTGTCAGCTCAAGTGATTCCACTAAAGTTGGAGAAAGACCAGCCAAGAACATGGCATCTAGAAGACTGTGGATATGGGGTTCTATAGTAGAACCCATGGCTTTTGCAAAACTTCCAACACAGGCTAAGGCTTCAAGGGAAGGTCTTCCCTTCCGTGGAGCTATCTGTTAACAATTCATGTTGACAAATCAGAAATTGCATCATATTATTGGCTTTTTCTGTTCTTAATATAAAAGAATAAATTCTATTATTTCGTTGACCTAGGCCTAACTGGAAAATTTTATCACAAAGAACTGAACCTATAAACTTAAACTTACGGCATCATGCAAATGCGAAGTGATTGTCGGCAAATAATGAATAAGTTCTCCATCAAGAGCGCCTGCCATTTCACCAAGAGCAACGAAACCACTAGCACGCTCTTCGGGTATTCTTAAAACCGCAAGAATGTGATCCATGCAAATCTGAATGTGCACCGTACTCAAGATATAATAAACCATTCGACATAAATTTTGATAAAAAAGAAAATGATCCATTGTCATAATCATCAACCATTTCTAGAAAACTGCGATTGGTGACAAATCTCCATAATGTTTGACAATGAAATATCATACAAGAAATTATCTCCAAAAAAAAACAAGTATCAAATATCAATCAAGGACCAAAAACAATCACATAATAATAGAAGACAAAGTTGGACCAAAACAAACAAACCTTTAAATAATTAGTAACGAAACGATCTCGAAGAAAATGGGCAATTCGAGGCAGAAGTGAAGTTATGCTTAAACGAACAAGCCTATCACGATGCTCAAGATATCTGAGGATTATATCTGCCACTTCTCTGAATCTAGACATCATAAATTCACCAGAGTTCCTGGAAAAAAATTTAATGATCAATAAACAGCCATAAAGTAATAAAATAACCATAAAAACGTCATATAGACTGTAGGATTCAATTGTTCAAGGACAGATTGAAAATAACAATAAATCCCATCAATAAATTGAGATATCTAAAATGTGAAAGAATTAAACACCTCAAAAGTTCTCCAACAGCAAGGAGTGATCCATGTATGCTGTGCACAGAGGCATTCTTCCCCAATCCATCTTGTGTAGCCTCAAACATTCGATAGTACCTGGGAAAACAGCATTCACTGACAGCACGGATATAGATAATATGGGAATGCTTCTTTCAAAAAACAACTATTCTAAACAAATATAAGGTAGAATGTGGGAGAATAGCTCTTCAACCAAACATGTGTTGTTCACGTTTTTAATGCTCATGCAATGCACTGCAATTTTTATGTTCCTTGCAAATAGCCAAGAGCTGGAAGAGAAAACCCTACTCCTATTATGTTTACTCAAGGCCTAAGAATCGCTTGTTGACACCACAACAAACAGTTTGATAAGAATGATCCACTGTAGAGTAGGCTTAAACATACCATTGGACCCTCCAACGGGTCTCACGCGGCTCAATAACCTTAAGACAAGCCCTCAAAGCATCCACAGCTCGCTCTCTTACATTCAAGTTTGGATCTCTCAGTGCAACCCAAATGGCGTCAACAAACTCAGGCACATGAACATTAAAAACTGTGGAAGCATTTTCAGCCATCTCCTACAAATTGAAATAAAGAAAAATTAAATTCCAAAAACAAAACAATTAAACTAGTTTTGAAATTTCCAAATACCTTTACAAATAATACCATAATTTAAGGCTACAAATGATTGCTCTTTTCCTAGACTGGAAAATTCGAGCAGCAATCCGAACTAAAACAATGCGTTGACAGTGGAAAAGGATACACAAAATCACTCACTTTCAGTATCAAGACCGCAGCAAACCGCCTATATTCAACTCTTTCTCCGCCAAGCCAATCTAAAGCGGCTTTAACCTAATGACATAAAAAGATGCCGAGACGACCGTCAATTTAATTCATTGTACAAAGCCAGACACAATCGATATGTTTCCACAAACAAATCCGAAACCTGGCGCTCAACATCGTCCGCCGTCATCGCGCCGCCGGCTCTCGCCAGATGCCCCAGCACCCTGCTCGCCAAGATCAGGACCTCCTGATCCTTCTTGGCCTCGAAGACCATCCGCATGTAGTAGGAGAAGCGGGAGACCATGGAGGCGCTCTCCCCGAGCGGGACGTCGATGAGCTCGTCCATCGCCCGAAGGGCACCGAGGTTGTCCGCCACGTCGCTGCTCTCGAGAAGAGCGAATATGCGGTCGTACAGCTGATCCATGAACCGAGAGAACGCCTCCCCGCTGAGGTCCCTGGCCTCCTCCTCCACATGCTTCCGCAGCGCCAACGTCGAACCCTCCTACTCGCCGTGCCGCACACACATTACCATCAACAACGCGAAAACTACACAATCTAAGAAAAGAAAAGAAAAAAAAACAAACACACACGCAAAAATCGGAGGAGAGGGGAAGGAGAATTATGGGAACCTTCGGGGGGCCGCGGGTGGAGAGATCGGAGAGGATGCGGTGAAGGGCATCCACGCCGGAGGGGCCGGGGGCCATGAACCTTATGGAGGTGGCCGCGCCGGCCATCGGAGGGCGGCGGCGGCGGCGGGAACCCTAGGCTCGGCCCGCCTAGAGACTGCGAGAGAGTAGCCGGATGGCCGGAACCCGGGAAGTTGTGGAGACTCGGAAGCTGGAAGGGTCGCGTTATATGTTAATCCAACGGTCAACTCGTCGGATCATCTTTTGATTGCCAACAAGGGCTTTTTCGTAAATATATAATATAATAATAATAATAATTATTATTATTATTCTTATTTAATCAAACGGTCATGTGGCCAGATTAACTTTTAATTGTAAAAAAAATGTTTTTTTGTAAATATATAATTCAATTATTATTATTATTATTATTATTGTTTATTATCAGAACTTAAGTAATATTCTTGTAGGTGAAATTCTCCCATTAATTGTTAATAATTTTGTTTATTTTTTTCATTTTAGATTTGGTATGGATTTATACCTCCAATAATCTAACTAGCATTCAAACCAAATATAATCTCATCAACTTTTACGATTCCTATATATTATATGTATGAAAATACTTAAAGGATATTTGTTTTGGATAACCTAATCCAAATAATTAATATTTTATAAAATTATATTTTTAAATATTATAAATAATATTTCAATTAAAATCTTTGTTCTTTTAAAATATCATATAAGAAAAACTAAGTGTTACATTTCATATCTAGGTATTACAATTAGGATCGCATACAAATATAATCATTATCCCAAATATATCATATGTGAATTTTTTAATAAATTTATTTGAGACTATACACCCTTTATATTGTGAGGTGGTATTTTTTAATAGGTGGACTAATAAAAATTTTCCTTAGTATATATGTCTCTTTTTAAGACAAATTATTACAAGTGTAAATACTTAATTACGCTCTCAAACCCACACAGTACAATAACATTTATGATTTATCAATGCAGTAAAAACCTCCATTAAGGTTAAGAGTTTAGTCATGGTAAGAAATTGTCCCGATATCTCATAGAAAAAGTATCCTTGACCTACAAATTAAACCAACGTGAAAACAATATGAATTGTTTTTATCGTGAGAGTTATACTTTCATTTGTAAAACCATTTATAATGTGATAGCATGTGTGGCATGTGTGGGTTAACTATGGGACATTTATTTAATTAGCCAATTAGCATATACCAATAGGTAATATTCCCTTCAATTGCATATGCATAAAAAATTTATTATGTGTTAGTTTATTATTCACTATGATTAATTGTGAAATCCCAAATTTTTAAAAGATTTTTTGTTTTACATAACTGAATTATTATTCCCTCCCCATACAATTATTAATTTATGTGAGTGTGACCTAAATAGGGTTTATAAAGCCAAATCAAATCAACAACAAAAATATTCTAGGGCTTAAAGGGTACTAGACTGTAACACCCCAAATCCGGTTCACACTCGTGAACCAAACCGCCATATTATAGGCCCCGGTTAGGTCGGCTAACGCGAACCTAACTCGTGCGGATCCAATCTCGGCGTCTTAAGATGAAGATACGATCTGTCATGAATGAATTCATGCACAAAATCCTAACATGGTACTACATGAATGACATGCAAATTAAATTTCACACCATCACAGTTACGAGCAAAATCGATGAAAATTCTGAAGTAAAACAAACAGGGTCTCCCCTAAAAGTGCAAGTATGGGCCCACCCTGTCAAAATAATATATATACAAATATGTCGGCATGCATTAACAATCACACAAAATCTAACATCTTATGAATTCATTCTGAAGCTCGGGTCTCAACCCACTACGCTTTCGCTGCTCAACTCTGATCATATTTTGCATTCTATTATCTTGTCTTAGCATTTCATTCACATCATATCATCATGCTCAAACATTTACTCATGTCATTCACAATATAATAACATAATAATACAATATTAAACATTCAGAAATCTAACATGTGTGTGTGTACAAGACCTCATTGCTCCTCCGTCCAAGCTGGCTCCTCCAACTCATGATTATTACCTACATATAGTATAAAAACACGTCAGTAACAAGTGTTACTGGTCCGGAAAATAAAATAACTATAACAAGCCGGCTATGAGAGCAAACTCTCATATGAAAGAAAACCATATACTTCCTCAAGAACACTCTGAAGGGCACTACTGAGGAGCCACTGGGCTGCAGACCCGGTAGCATCCCGAACTTACTGCTCTGCTGCTGGTATTGTGCTACTCTCAGCACTTCTTTTTCAGTACTTCTCGTGAAACTTTATCCTAAGCCCTCTCCTTACCTCCATATTTCTCCTGGCCTTGAGCACGAAGGCCGAGTACTCTCAGGCAGTCGCCTTTAGTACCCTTTGAACCACAAGTCCGGACATACGTTGTACTAAACAGTACCCGTAAACCTCCACGTTCTCCGAGTGTAAGGAACTCAAACGCGGAGTTGTCAGGATCCCTCGGGAATGGAACAGTCCGCTGGCACTAATCCAGAGCCCGCTTTGACTGTCACGGCATCCTCTGCATGGTACGTGCAGTCGATTTCTCCGTCTCTCGTCTCACTAAAAACGCAAAAACTACATATATATAAGGCTGGGTAGGGATTTATATAATAGGCCCGAAGGCAACTTGTGGTGGATCTTGGTTTCGAAATCATCCTCGAGGGATCTCATCCTCGAGGGGTTATTAATCCGGAAAATGTTCGGTTAAATGGCCCGAGTTAAGTGGGATCCGATAAAACGCCACTTAACCCGTCCTGCAGGCAATAAATTAAACATACAATAGAAAGAGTAAATCAGAGACGAGTCCTAAACGGACCTGGTAGAAGCTCCAAGCGTGTCATCGCGCCTAGGCGGCGAGCTCCTACTCCGTACCTACACATCAAAACTAAATACTAACGCCCGCTAACTAAATGATGCGTCAAATTCAATGATCAACACACTCACACAATCAACAACAATCAAATAATCATAAATATAAGTAATCCTAACTCATCCTATTCATACCAATTTTATTATGTTTTTCTAACTTATGTCGTGATCCATTATCATGATCCGACTCGATCTATCTCATTAGATCACCTACATTCATCCATTCAAATCATGCATATCATTACTTCTTTCATGCTCGAACTTTTATCATGCCAATCAATCAATCCTATCATACTATACTAACAATCATTAATTTTAAATAATCAAATCGGAGGTAATTATACCTCACGTCGTCGGCAATCGGCGACGGTTAGGGTTCCGTCGCGCGCCTCGGAGCTCGAATTCGGCACTCCTCGTCGTCCGAAGCTCGATCGGGCTCCACCGGGTGAGCCCCGCGGAAGATCCGGTGAATTCCGGCGAATTCCAGAAATTCCGATTTTCCGACGATTTTCCGGCACCTACTGGCGGTTTCCCGGCGGCTTCCAGTGGTTTTCCGGCGACAATCGCCGGCGGCGTCTACTAGCCGGAAAGTGGTCGTGTTGGGTACCCTCGGAACCGGCTCGGCAAGCCCGACTCATCTATGGCATCAGCGTGGCCAATGGAGGTGGCGGCTCGCCGAAAAATGGCAAAACAGAGCCGGCGACGATGGGTCGCTAGATCCGGCCGGCCACGGTGGCGACAGCCTCCATTCCAGTCGAGGAGGGTCGCTGGGTGGTCGGTGGTGCTGAGGCGACCACTGGATGACGGCTGCGACGGTCGCCGGCGGCAGAATCGGCGGCGCGACCAAACGCAGCCGCGGTGCTAGGCGTGGCGATTCCGGCGTCGCGGCGGCCCGATGGTGGCCGGGCCTGGTCGTGGCGGCAAGGCGACGTCGTCGCCGAGCTGGGCGGCGTCGGTTGACGGCCGGGCGGCGGCGGTGGCGCGCGAACAGGGGCGGCGCGGCACGAGGGTTTGGGCGTGGGGAGAAAAGGTCGTGGCGGAGAAGAAAGGTTGGGTGGCAAACTTGTAATTAAGACTTGACTCGTCTCCGGCTCGAGTCAAGTATAATAACTAGGTCGTATTAAATCCTAAAAAAATTCATAAAAATCGGGAAAAAACCCGTAAAATCAAACAACATCAAAAAAATCATAATGATATGCTCTAGAACTATCAACCCACCCAAAATGCCTGTAACGCGTCCTAACGCGGTAAACGGCTTAAAACTAATTCTACGATCCATTATATATCATAATAAAAAAAATGAACTGGCATACTCTCATATATCTGATAACTCATTCTGTTCTGCTGTGTTCATGACGTTATCATCATATACTTGGGTACGCATGACCCTCATAGCTCATACACGCGACTGGCATCGGCTCGGTACACGTGTCCTGAAACTGACTCAACTCAAAAAATAACGGTCGACCCGACCGGTTCTGAATATAAAACCCTAACTCGAATCGTGGGTTTTACATAGACTCTCGCGAAATTTGGCCCCAATCCCACAGCCTAGGATGGTTGTTGATCTTGGTTGGCTATCTTCACTAGGGTTGCTAATTGAGCGAGCCAGCTCGTGAGCATTTAGCGTTCGGCTCGGCTTGACTAGACTCGAAACTCGACATTTAAATGTTCGACTCGAACTCGACTCCAACTTGAATCTTACGAGCCGAGCTTGAGCAAAGTCTTGTTCGACTCGACTCGACTCGGTTGTAACTCGAACTCGACTCGTAGTTCGACTCGAACTCGACTCAATAAAATAATATAATAATATAGTCTTTATATTATATTTTATTTATTTATTTATTTATTTATATTTATATTTATATTTATATATGAAATATAATAACAAAGAAGCAAGATAGTTGAGATGACAAGTATTCACCTTGATGACTTCAAGGTTGTGGGTTCAAACCACAATGACCTCATTTTTTTTTTTTAAGTGAGGTACTTTTGACTTTTAATCGAGCTGGTTTCGAGCTAACGAACGAGCTTACGAACGAGTTCACAAAAATCAAACAGTTTAAGTATATTCAAGCTCGAGTCGAGCTCGAACACATAAAAGATATTCGAGTCGAACTCGAGCATGTATGTCCAAAACTCGTTCGATCTCGAGTCGAGTTCGAACGAGTTTTGAACTATTCGAGCCGAGTTCGAACACATGTTGAGCTCAGCTCGCTCGCTCAATTAGCACCCCTAATCTTGGGTTTGGCTTCTTTAACTCATGGGCACTAAAAGACTTGCTATTCTCCATGCTACGATGAGTGAGTCTATTTTTTCAAATTTTGTTATGTTGGAAACTAACCTTAATTTGTAATGGCAAAGAATCTTTTTGGTAAATTTCGAGTTTAATGATTAGAATATTAAGAGCTAATATTAAATATAGATGTACATAAGTGAGATGTACTCAAAGTCTATATATAAATATTTCATTTTCATGTTGGATGGAGATTCGTATATTGAGCTCCCTCGTTCTAAAATCTATCAAATTAAATGTAACTTTGTTAAGTTCATCTTTATATTATTGTATTAAATAGTCCTCATATTTATTTAGTTTGATGTAATCAAGCTATTTTGTTATGTTCTACCTCCATCATAGACATTGAACACAATAGATTTTAGGACCTTATTCTATGCCGGTCAATATTCACCAGGGAGCTCAACCTATGAGTCTCCATCCAACATGAAAATACAATAATTATATATAGATTTCGAGTCCATCTTACCTATCATATCAAATTTTAATATTACCTCTTAATATTCTAGTTAAGAGATTCTACATTTATCAAAAAAAATTTGACCACATCAAAATTAGGGATAGTTCATACAATCCTCCCTCAAACCTAATTAGACCTAAGGGATGGAATGCAAAATTTTTGTTGGGGTTATCTCCCCATGAGGAGTGGTAGCGACAAGCAAGGAGCATCAACGAAAAAGTAGAGAAAAGTGGGCAAGTGCCCAGGCATCCAAAATCAGGGCGCTTAGGCACCCACACACTTGTAGGAAAGAAACCACAGCACCCCTCATCTCTGATGCATGAATCGGCCGATTTAAACCAGATTGGCATCGCGCCGATCCGATTTCGGGGCCGAATCGGTCGGCCCCGAATTGGTCACCGAATCGCCCGAGTTCGGCCGATTCCGACCGATTTAACTCAGAATCAGAATCGGCCGATTTAAATCGGAATCGGTTTTTTAGGAAATTACTAAAATACCCTAGGTATGATTTTTATTAAATTATTTAAGCATGGGTAAAATGGTAATTTGGATTTTAAAAACCTAAAATCAAACCCGCTCCCCCACACCGCCACCACTCGTCCGCCCGCCGCCGCCCCATTTCCGCCCTCTGCCGTGCGTCCCCGACTCCGGGCTTGCCGCCGACCGGGCTATCGACCTTGCAGCCGACCTCGCAACATCGCCGTCGACGTGTGCCTGGACCGAATTGGGCTGTGACACACGAATCGCCGCCGACTGTTCGTCCGACCGGGCTGCCGACATCCTCCGACATCGCCGCCGCGAGACTCGCCGCCGACCGGGCCGCTGGCGGCGGCGGGGGTAAAGAGCGGAGGGTGGCATTCTCGTAATTAAAAGTTGACTCGAGTCTAACTCGAGTTAAAAATAATAATTAATTCTAAATAATTTTAAAAAATCTTAAAAAATATTTAAAAATATCATAAACTATAATACACAGAATAATATCAAAATAACATCAATACCTAATCTTAATATATTTATATTATGAATTGTCAAATTATTATATATGACCGATTAAACTAATTTGGACCGATTCAACTGAACCGATTCCTGGCCGATTCAGACCGATTCCGATTCCGATTCCTACTCCCTGGAAAACCGATTCCGATTCCGATTCTGATTCATGCAACCATGCCCCCGAGCATCTGGTTTAAGAGTGTTGAGCGCCAGTAGCACGGGTCCGACTTGGAAATAGGTTTTAGATGTGTTTTGGGTCCATTTTAGATGATTATTGGGCCTATTTAAGCCAAACTTTGAGAGTTTTGTCATTACAATGCTTATTTTGAGCAGGCAAATTAATCTTTCATAGAGTGCTTAGGGTTTTGGTTTGGAAAAGAGGAAAAAATTGTTTTCATTGTGAAAAGGAGGTCATGCTTTGGGGCTTGAGATCGATTGGATAGTATTTTTCGTCTAGTCTTCAACTGAAGTGAATTTTTCATCAACATCAACATCGGTTCGGATTGTTTTCGGTTTTTCTTACCCTGTTTAGTTTAATCTTGGTTGTAATTAATAGTTGTTGATGTATTTATAGAAAGGTTTCTCTCAAGGATTATTATGGAGTGGTTTCACTTGGGTTTGTTTGAATGTAATATTACTCGGAGTTATTATTAGGAGTATTTTCTTACTCGATTATTATTTGTGGAGATGGTTGTCTTTTAGAATCAAATATTTGTGATTGTAATTAATATATTATATCATAGTAGAATTTTAGGTCATGGTTTTTTCCTCAGGATTTGGGGGTTTTCACGTAAATTTTGTATGTTCTCTATTTTATTTACATGTGATCTGTGAGTTATAATATTATTTGCATCATCATGTCAAGTATTTAAATAACTTCTGGATTTTGTGGTGTAAAAAATTACAGCAATTATGAGATAGATAAATAAAAAATAAAATAGAGGATGAATATAACTTGAAGAATGTTTTTTTATCGGTGGACTTGAAGACTTGATACCACAACATACACAAAGAATGAATTAATAGACCTTCAAGACAATCTAATACATTTCACAAACATCAACAACTTTAATTATAACTTTATAAATATCCAAAATTACGTGTCACACTTCAAATATCAAGAATAATTTAATAAATTAGGCTAAGTTTTTAACGTTCTTATTTGTCACTTTTTGTTTAAGATCACGTTCGGGTCATAGAAAAGCTTCATTTTCTTTGGCAATAGCATGTTATGTTCAAATGCGGAGGAACAAATATGCGGGAATTGTTATTTTTTTATTGCGTTTGATCAAATGACCGATATTATATTTGAATAGAAATTAAGGCTTGATGTTTTAGATGATTTTGCTCTCTTTGAATCAGCGGGTATGCATTGTCGTGATTGTAACATGAGAAAGACTGATCATACACTGGATGCCCATCAGCATTCACATATTCTTGAAACAGTTTACTTAGGTTTTTCCCATTTTTTGGATTTGTGCTGCATGATAATGTATTCGTACGAAAGTAACCTTTTTTACTCATCAGTGACCGAAGTTCATGGAACGGCGTTTGGTGTTTGGACGCTACTCACATTCACTCTTTGCTATCTATGTGCATTAAACCTCAACAACAGGCCATTGTATGCTATCACTTTTTTATCATTCATACATGCATTTGGGCACTTCCTGAGTGAATAACCATGGCTCTTGCAAACCTAATTAACCATGGTGGGAATTTTTGCTGGTAAGCTTCTCGTCCACAGCTAATTAAATGGCACTTGCAATCGAATTTTTTTATTTTATTTTTGAACATTGATATGAAATGTCCTTCGTAACGCTGCATGTCTATTTGTTTAGATTTTGTTAGCAGATGCTATTTTTTTATCCGGCATTATGAATAACTGGTCTTCATCTTGCACTTTTTGGAACCTTTGAGGGTACAATTTCCAACTACCCAAGATAAGAAAGTTTTAGAAAATTGAAAAGTATGCATGCTAGATACTGCTCCATCTCTACCATAAGGTGTTTTACGAATGTGTGCAAGGTGTCAAAATTAGGTGAAACTAAATATCTAGTAACATTTGATGGCTATATTAATGCATTTTGTCGTAGACGGCATTCTATGGTGAGTATTGCCTTATTGGCTCTATTCTGTATCCCCTTGTGATTCTTTTATTTGTTATTAGGTTCTTCGATCATATGGATACTGCTAGCCTGCTTGAGTGGAACTCACACATGCCTCGAACAACTTCAAAGCTGGAGTGAGGTGTCATTTTCATTTTTCTACTTCGATCAGGCTTCTTGTCCTTTTGACAGATTCACTTAAACCTCTATGAAATTGATCACACATATCTTCTATACGGATTGACATGAATTCTAATTGTAGGATGGCGAGAGGAGGTAGGCATTTAACCATACCCAATTTTTTTAGTACTGCATTTTTGCAGCTCACTTCCAGTCCATCCTTAGCGTTGGCCCGATCAGAGAGGTGCTGATGACACAGGGTAGCAATTGTTTATTTCGTTGTTTTTCCTAGAAATTATGAAAGAGACATTTTTTTATGTTTATCTTTAAGAAAAGCTCAAACGGTAGATGGTATGGTTCGTTATAATTGCAGCCGGTTTCTTGTAGTTGCATCTTTTAAATGAGAAAGACGAAGTTTAGTTTGTTGTACAATTCACAATTGCTATTCATTGTGTTTTATTCTAACCAGCAAACCCTTTCTGTTTTTATCCTTTTTTTTTTTGAAACGTGGTGGTTGAAGTATTCGCTATTGCTTGAATTATGCGAGCTTGCTCAAACCCAATATCTCTAATTGCTTCGTCGGCAATATAATTACTGGCATGGGCAGTGTTTCCGCTGTCTGTCACAACCCTCTGCAGGAAGTACATTGGAGTCCCACATAAATATTTTATTACCTGTCATTTACCAAGCAATAAAAAATGCACCCACTACTATGAGACTTCGTTTGTACCATGCGATGGCTTCTTATATTGTTGGTCCAATGTGAGACCAATTTGAAGTAACTGGTGAAAACAGTTGATTCAAGTCTCAAGATCAAGCGGGTTCAAACAAAAAAGGTCTCCAGATCAAAGAGTCTATGATTTATCGTGTGACTACAGGAAAAGCTCATTTCACTGATTATGCTTTACATTCCAGGCCAATCAATTGAGCTATAACATTTTATAACCGTTCAACCTGATGATGAAGTTTGATTAAAGCGGACAAGGCCGGCAATAATTTGGATTCTTCGCCATTTTGAAGTATAATTAACTTCTTTCTACTCAATATTACCATCGATGTGAGAAGATAACATAAGCCTGTGAGATCTTCTTGTTATTTTCAGAGTCAGAGCGACTGAAATTTACAAAACCATTTGTCTGCTTCAAGTTTTCGATTCGTTAATGCAAACGCATTCCATAGAACAACCTAATGGTCCAACAGACTTATAATACGGTGCCATTGTGCATTGTGAAAATCAAAAGCACTTTGCTCGTGATTGTTTTTTAAAAGCATGAAGAAAAGGAAAAAAAACTTGCCAATTTATCCTATAAAGCAAGCCAAGGGGAGTATTGAAGTACAACAGGGACTACGGAGTGCAAAACTTTCAGCTAAGCGAGTTTCAACCAATACAACCAGAGTATTTTAGTACAATAGAAAGCGCACAACTTCCAGTCACGCCAGAAAACCTGTCACTCAGCAGCAACATCTTCAATGCTTTGCCCATTTGTGTCACTTTCAGGTAACGTCCCCAGATCTGTAAGAGCCTCCCTAACTTCGTGGGTCACCTCTGAAGTTTGAGATTCCTCGGTTCTAACTATGTCTATATCTGATTTATCATCGACCGTTGAATCGTCTTCTGATTCACCAGAATCCTCACTTGCTTTCAGATTTTCTGCTTGTTCCCTGCTTCCCTCCGAAGTTGCGTTCTTAGCCAGCATCTCACTAGATTCTTCTGTTGCTATGTTGAAATGCTGCTCCGTCAAGTCAGGTAATTCAACGTTGAGTTTATGACTCTCCTGGTCAGTGATTTTCTCAATCTCCGAAGTAGCATTATGATCTAAAAGTGGAATTGCAACAGTAGTATCATTTCCCACGATTATAGTAGCATTCTCCTGGTTAGTAGTTTTCCCAGTCTCGGACATAGTATTTTGATCTAAACTAGGAGACTTGACAGAAGCATCTTTCACTTCAGGCAGAGAAGCATTTTCTGCATCAGTTCCCACCAAACTGTTGTTGTCCTTGAGAATTTGATCAGTCCCTTCAGTGGCTGTCGAATGTAAAAGGGTTGTGTTGCCTGATGTCTCCAAATGAGCCCCCAATTCCACACGTTCAGCAGTAGTGTTACTCAGTTCCTCGCTCTCAATCTTTGACAACTGTAAATGACCACTCTCTACATTGGTCTCAGCAGTAGCATTACCACCTATCTCATTTTCTACCACCGATGAAGTAGAGTTGTCATTGTTTCTATCTTGACTTATAGTGGAATCTAAAGTGCTATTACTGATGTTCTCGGTATTATTGACAATGTTCTCAACATTCTTATCATCCTCTTTATGCTCATCATCTGACTTTTCCAAGTTCAGTTCAGTCACTGTCTTTGTGTCTAATTTTACAACAGCACTTGAGGCATCATCTCCAGTGTAATGTGCCTCGCGTGCCTCGTGAGCATTTCCTTTACTTTCTTCACCTTCCTCTTGTTCGTTACTTTCCTTGTTTTCATCATCCACTTCCCTTTTCTCGTTTATATCTTCCACTTCTCTTTCTTTGTTCTCATCTTCCACTGCTCTTTCTTTGTTCTCATCTTTCACTTCTCTTTCCTTGTTTTCATCTTCCCCTTCTCTTTCCTTACTTTCATCTTCTTCGCCCTCCTCTTTTTTGTCTTGGCTTTCTTCCTCAACAGTATCCTCATGGATTTCAGATTCCTCTACAGACTTCTCTTCATGATTGTGATCTGCATCATCTCCTCCCATGTTATCCTCGTGATCATTTTTATCATGCTTGCTTTGATCATCTTCTTCCTCTTCTCCTTCTTTCTCTTCTTCCAACTGATTATTCACTATATGATCAGAAGAGATCCGCCCACCTTCCCTAAGATCTTTCCTACCAAGTTTCAGCGTATCCTGTCTGTTCTGCAACTCCTTGGCGTTTCTCTCTTCAAAGGCCTTCTTTTCATCATGAGAATGCTTCACTTGGTAAAGTAACCACAAGCAGACAGCAACCAGTAAAAAAATTTGCAACGCATGTTTAACTTTCAAACCTTTGTTTCTGTGGTTCCTGCTAGAGACTTGCCTAAACATGATTCCCCAGTCACGGCCGAATTTACTTTTAAAGTAGGAAACCGGCTTAAGCACCTATTTGAGGGAACTTGCTAAAAATAGACTGACTGACAGACAGTTCCCACTACCTGGAAGGCACCAAAAACTTACCTACTGGAATCAGGGCTGCAATTTAAGCATAACAAATACCATGATGAGGACAACAAAAACCACAAGAGAATGAAGCAAGATTTAACATATACCATAATCATAAAAAGATAATAAAACGCTACATAGGTTTCAACGTCAACTATTCAACTGCTCACAATGTTAAATTATCTGACATCAGATCATGACTAGACAGTCTAACAATCCACGGCAACGTATACAAATCGGGCGTTAAGATCGGAAGTACTTTGTTCCTATAGAAGTTCCCAACAAGACACGTCAAACTTGCAGATAACAATCACGGATGCAACATCAGTGCATGGAAACCGCAATTAAAAAACCATTTGCAGAAAAAAATCACTTGCAAACAAGCAGGACAAGGGCGACGAGAAAATAACCCAACCAGACAACTCCATTTCACTCATGAAATGAAAGCAGAGAGATTCAAGATAAACCGCCACCAAACAAACTCAAACAGGGCCATGAATTCGCACCGGCTCAAATCAACCAACCATCCTCAAATTACCGAATCGACATCCAACCGCAGACAACAGACCACAACAAGATCTAAAACAATACCCAAAACCCCAAATCCAAGATTGCAACGGGAAATCAACCGACGTTGGGAGGCATACCTGGCACGAAGTAGAGGAAAAAGCAAAGATCTTGGAGATTGGATCTTTTCAACTGGAAAGGCTTTTGGAAGGAGAGGGAGGGGGTATGGCGGGAGGGATGTGAGGAGTCAAAAGGGGGTAGGCGAATCACCAATCTCTACAAATCAATGAAAGTCAAAGAGAGAGAATAAGACTTTGTTTGGAATGGTGTGCAGATTTTGCTTCCTTGCTTCCTATTTTTGAGACCTTTGGAGAGGGAATAGGGAGAGGGAGTGGGGGGCGGAAGATATGTGCAGTTGCGTCTTTGTTTTATAAGCATGATCAACCTATAACCTAAACTTCCTATAGGTTGGTAATAGGCACCGCCCAAGATCTGTAATTTAGTGGTTTGAAAAAAAAACGTGTTTGTTACTGACTAAAAATTTAGTTTTAGTTAATGGCTAAAAAACAAGATGCACATGAACATAAAAATTTAGTTTTAGTTAATGGTTAAAAAACATATGTAAAGAATACAACCAACATCTCATTATTAAGAATACAGACAAACTCTCGTTATTAAAAATATTTTTTAAGAAGATAGTAGATTTTATCCAAAACGACCACTCACTCACTAAAACAACCGCTTACCTCTTAGTATTTATCAATGTCACAACTAATACCTAATTTGGATGTAAGACTATTCTCAACACTTTTATAATTGGACACAATTTATAGAATATTTTTTAGATAAATTAATGACGCTTAAGTAGATTTGGACGAGTAAAACATACCTCTCAACAAAATTATAAGACCTTTTACATCATAGACATTATTTTATCGTGAGGGTCATTATGAATTTAATGTTGTTATTATTATTATGAACATATAAATGTTTAAAAAAATGAGTGGAAGTCCCGGCAAACTATAACATTTTTTTATAGCAAGGCTGTTAGCAGCAAGTTAGCACTTGACAAAATTTTAATGATTCTTATAAAATGATTTTTAAGTTTTTATTGGGAAAGAAGAAATAATTTTTAAAATAACTGAGCTGGTAGAAGAATGAGGTGTAAAAAGAACTTATTAAATATCCCCGGTTAAACCAGGTTTTGGTTTGGCTTATTAAAAAAATTTAAAAAGAAAAATATCGCAAATAGTCAAGTTTTAATATTTTTTATCATAAACGACCAAAAATTTAAATTTATATTACATACGATCAGATCTCAAATTTTTATCTCACATATAGCCAATTCATATATTTTAAAAATACTTTGCTCACAATATTTGTTTTTATTAACATAAATGCCCTTAATCCAACTTCAAATTTTTTAAAACACAATTTTCTTGCATTTTATATAATGAATATTTAAAAATTTATTCACAATAAAAATATATTAGATAAAACAAAAGCTTTAATTTCTAATAAAATATGTCAAATTCAAATTCAAATTTTAAACACTCAAAAAATAATTTATTTTATTTTTATTTTTGATGGTCCAATTTCAATTTATTTTTTATGGTCCAAAATTTGATAAAATATATATTTTTGCTTTTAGCTCATCAATAATATAATTTGAGAGTCTATTTATCTTTTATAAGTCTCTATATATATATATATAAAGTTAATAAAAGTTTTAACTTTTATTCGTTACCTACTTTCATATTAATAAAAATAAAATTTATCAATATTTTCATTATTAAATGAAAATTGATGGTTAAAACTGATACAAAAATTTTAAAAGTGGTTATATCTGATATAATTTGTAAATTTGGTCCATTCCCCCCCTTCCCCCCCCCAAAGTCTTTTTTGTCAACCTCCACCCAAATTTCCCGATCTTGTAGTTCACAACGATAACAGAAACAATCGGATCCTCGACATTAGGGGCAATTAGATCTGGATATCAAGGCCACAAAATGCCGATACCCGACAATTCCTCGCCTATGGACGTTGATCATACTGTTCCACACCAACCACACCTAGCTGCGTATGCCCCAACTTGCCGGAGCAGTCATACCACTGCCACTTTTTTAATTCTTTAACTTTTTTAAAAATAAATTTATTACGGGAGTTTGGTTGGATAAATATTTTTAAAAATAATACGATTAAATCAATTTATTTTTAATTTGTCAATACTCATAACCTGGAGTCAGTCTTGATATGATAAAACATTTTCATCTTTCTTATAATTATATCTATTTTTTTACCCCCGATAATTTTAAAAATCAACCCCTATTTTCTGATATAAAATCAGCATTATAAGAGTGTTGGATGAGCTCTATTCCTCTCACTTTGCTGGGAACGGCTTGGACTCCTTTGAAGTTGCGGGCTCTTAAACTCTTGAGCTCAAGAACTCAAGAGATCAAAAGTTTTTATTGGCTTAATACATTAGACCTCAAAACAACCAATCTTTTTTTGATAATCATGGCCGTAATAATGACTTATAAGTTTTTATTTTCAAGGGAATGACAACTTTTTAAGTTATAATGTATTATTGCTTATTAACAAAACCTCTTTGCCACGATTTATTTTTGCACCTGCCATTTTGATCTCATACGGGCGGGAGAATGAAGCAATTTTTGCTTCACAGTTGTTGTTTCCACCTTTGACTCATTCAACACTTATTGTTTCACATTTATCTTAAAAGCAATTTTTCCACGATAAAATAAAGAAAAAATTACGAACAAAATGCGTGTTTTAACTTTTTACTTATAATTTATAATTCTAGGAAACTTTACAATTCAAAAGAAATAAAATGCTTTATTACCAACTTTGACTTTTAAAGACTCTCTAATTCTACTTTACTCAACGTTTTTTATAAGACAAATCATCAACTGCTCATCTCATTTCTCTCAAATCGTGAATGTACAAAATAGTTCCCTAATTCTTAAATTATGAATAAAATCACTTTTTCATAAACTTTTTAGGGCATGTTTGGATTTGAGAAAGATGAAAAAAGTGTTAGAAAAATGTACAAAGGTGATAACACTCACTCTTCACATGGAGGAAAAAATGTTTTTCTATGCAGGGAGAGTCATTTATGAGTCAGAGTGAACTCAGAATTCTTGAAGAAGGCAGTTTTCGAACTCCCAACTTAAAGCCTGGCCCTACTGCCTTTGTCATGTCATGAGCAGATCAAATTATTCACAAATGGCAGAATTCAGTCCAATTTCAGATGACATTGCAGATGTTGCCGATGAAAACACGTGGTTGAAAATGACCAAAGGTTTAACAACAGATCTTGACACAATTCAGATGTACCCCTTTCACCAATAACCAATCTTCCCTAATTTTACATAAGTTGCCGGTGAGTAGTATGGACTAGTCTTTCCATGGTTATTTAGGATTTTTATTTGATTAGACAATACTAAAACAAATTTTGCAACATCTATTTTATAATGTTATATTTGGTTTTCTTTTGAGTAGAAATTTTTTTGTTGTTGTTTTCTTTTCCTTTCATGCAATATAATCATGGTTGTAATGAAATTCTCAGGATGCTTCAATTGACACGTACAAAGATGAAATTGAGAACTTGAGGAATCAGTTGCAAGACGCTCTTTGACATAATGATGAGCTAGGGGTATTTGCACTCATCCAATCGTCGATTACTCTTTACGTTTATGTATATATATTTTTATATCGTGGCTTGTTTCGATTTTGAGTTATTTGTGTTTGGTGGATTATGACGATCTTGTTCTTGGTTGTGACTGCTTTTTTCTTTTTTGGGTTGTTGTAGGAATGGAACGCAAAACAGCTATTTGTAAACAAAACAACTAACAGCTATAATCTCTGAACGTCAAGAATGTTGGGTTTGTCCCACATCGGTCGTAGAGGTTGTTGATGACTTGTATATAGGTCTAATGGGAAAACCTTATTCCTTGAGCTAGCTTTTGGATTAAGAGAGACCCGTGACACCGTTTCCTTTAGTTGTTTAAAGTCCCTTTGGAGGCCGAAGGGTCCAACAGTGGTTTCGGAGCTTGGGTACGGGCCGAAAGGGCAGGGCTTGTTGTCTACTGATGATTTGAAGAGGAGGTGGGTGCCCTCTAATTTGAGGGGAGTTGTTAGACGGCACAAAAAATGTGTGAATCTATTATCATGTGCAAAGATTTATACAAGGACGTCCTATCAATCATTCCCGTGAGTATTTTTTTGACACCAAAATTTATGGCAGAATTTTCCTTTCATTTTCATTTTATCGGTGTTGTAACATGTCATTTTCCATATTTATTGTTCGGCTGCATGAATAGAACTTAGCTGATGAGAAGAAAAAGTCTCCAAATGCAAAGTTGCTCTGTAGCACCTTTGAAATTGGTACTCATCTTTTCTGGACTTTGGAGACTCATTTGTTGAGAATCATAGACCCCACGGTGAAGTGTAGTGGCAGTTTAGTTCAAGAATGCCAAGATTTTTCACAGAAATTGAATTCAGCAATTTCTACCTTAGTGGATGTGCAAGCAGATGATTCCATAGGCAATCTGTTTCAAGATTCATTCAAGGTAGCTATACGAACATTTGCCAAAATGTGGCGTTCCAATTGTGCTCGCATTTGTTTTGTTTATCTTCGCTAATGTTATCGGGTGTTTGAATCTTAGAGCTATTTCAATTAAATTATCAATCTTTTAGCATTCAATAAACTTTTTATAATTATATGAGCTTCCCTGAGTTGTCTTACTTAAGTATATTGGTCATGCTAATGACAAACAGACAGGAATGGTATTGACTAATTGAATGAAAAGTTGAGATGGCTTTTGAAATTTTCGGTATGTTTATTAATTAACAAAGTACTTATCTCAAATTAGCTTATTTAGTCAACCTAGCCTTGAAGGTTGAAGATGTGCAACTCGCTGTGCTAACCAATGGAAGGTCACTTTTTAAGAATCTTGATTCTCTTCTCAGTAAATTGACATTTCTGATCTTCATCGTTTAGCAGAAGTAGCTTTTAAAAACAAAAGCAATTTAAGTCTTTAAGTTGTACATCAGTTAAATATGCCTCCCCGGGTGATGTCTTCCAATTGGTAAGCATGGTGAGTCTGCACATCTCTGTGCCTGTGAATGGTCGTATTAGTGTCTACCATAGGGTATAGATTTCTTTTTGTAGTTTTGGCTTATTTGATTGATTAAAGCTTGAGAGCTAATACTGCATGCGGGGAAGGATTTGTATTTGAAGCGCGAAGCTGGAGTCAAAGTGAAAGAAGTTTCGAATTTGGAATTGAAAGCCTTGAAGGATACATGTGAGCATTTAGAAAGAGAAGATCAGCATAATCTTCAAAAACTTGGAGCTGCAGAGGAAAAATGTCTCCGTTTAGAAAGAGAATGCAACTCTTGAAAGAAGAGAACGATGGCCTCGCTCAAAATGTTTAATCATTCATTCAGACTATTGCTTCTTTAACATTACAGAAGGAAGAAATGCAGAAGAGTTTGTTGATGGAGCAGCAGAAACGAAGGGAAACACAAGAGGAAGTCAAAAAGGTATACTTGGCTTTAGCTAACCGGCATGGTTTACTAGTTTCTTGCAGAATGATTTCAGCAACAAAATCGATAAGTTGAGGAAATCAAAGAAAAATGGTTGGAAGATACAAAGGTTCTTCAATGGGAGATTTAAGAAGTCTTTCGAGATATGCATTCTCAAAAGTAATGGGATTAACTAAACAAATCAAATATAAATTCCCTATTTTAACATATAAAGATGAGAAGTACCAAATAAATATAGAGATCAGACAAACCAATTATTGGGGAAAAACCACGGGGCAAACGGTTAAATCAAATTCGTTATATCACAAGTTTGATACAGAACAGATCCACATGAGAACCAACTCCCTAATACAAATTTATTTTACCTTTTACAAAATTTGTATTGGCCAAGAAAGAAAATAAAGAATTACGGATTACAAATAAAAACTTGGCGAAGTTACAATTGACAATTACAAGCTAATCTCAACAAGGCATTCACCTTTCTTCAATCCACACAATTTTCTTTTTCCCTTTGTAACAACCATTTTTCTCCAAAACCTAAAAACCAAAAACCAAAGAAGAAAAGTGTCGTTGTTTTTATTCCTTTCAACTAACCAAATCTGCAAAATCTTAGTTCTTGCCTAAAATAGGGTTGCAATTTCATGTATTTATGGAGGAGGGACAACCCAACAAACCTCCCCTTGCCGACTCCATTAAATATTTTTAGCTAGCATAGGAAGCTCCATCCATGACTGCTCCATCCCTACAGTAAACATGTTTCTCCTGTGACACAACTTTTGTCATCATATTTGAAATATTCCTTACAATATGAATTTTTATTAGCTCAAGAGATTTACTTTCCAATACATCTTTTATCCAGTAATATCTCATATTAATGTGCTTACTCCTTGAATGAAAACTTGAATTCTTACTCAGGTGAATTACACTGTAGCTATCACAATGTACATTGTATCTCTTCTGTTTAATGCCAATTTCATTAAAAAATCTCTTCGTCCATAGTATTTTCTTGCAAGCTTTTGTAGCATCAATAAATTCTGCTTCAGTTGTGGATAATACAACACACTTTTGCAACCTAGACTACCAAGACACAGCCCCATTAGCAAAATTAATAACAAACCCAGATGTTGACCTTCTTGTCTCCAAGTCACCTGCCATGTCTGCATCGGTGTAGCCAACCAATAAAGGTTTATCACTTATAAAACATAAACACATTTTAGATGTAACTCTCTAGTACCTCATTATCCATTTAACTGCTTGCCAATATTCTTTGCTCGGATTTGTTAAATGTCTGCTAACTGTTCTAACTGCATATGTTATATCCAGCCTTCTACAAACCATAACATACATCAAACTACCAACTGCAAAAGCATAAGGAACCTTTCTTATTTCCTTCATCTCTGTTTTACTTAAGTCATTTTTCTTTAACTTGAAGTGACTCCCAAGTGGAACTCCAACTGGCTTTGCATTTTTTATGTTGAATTTTTTAAGTACCTTTTCTACGTACTTTTCTTGTGACACCCAAAGCTTTCTAGCTCCCCTATCATGCCGAATAGACATCCCCAAGATTTGCTTTGTCAGTCCCAAATCCTTCATTGCAAAGGATTTGTTCAAGTTCTTTTTAAACTTGCAATCTTGGCTCCATCATGTCCTACAATCAAGATGTCCTCTACATAAAGCAATAGAATAATAAAGTCATTATCATCAAACCTATTGATGAACACACAGTGATCAGAAATAGACTTCTTATCCCTATTCTTTTCTAGAAAAGAATCAAATTTTTTGTACCACTGTTTAGGAGCTTGCTTCAAACCGTACAAACTCTTTTCAATCTGCATACCATCTGTTTCTTTCCTCTGATTTCAATGTCTTCTGGTTGCTCCATGTATATGGTCTCCTCAAGATCACCATGAAGAAAGACCATCTTCACATCTAACTGTTCAACTTCTAAATCCAAATTTGCAGCCAAAGCTAGAACAATTCTAATAGAAAACATTTTAATAACAGGAGAAAAATTTTCATTGAAATCAATACCTTTCTTTTATCCGAAGCCCTTCACTACCAACCTTGCCTTGTACCTTTGTTGTATGTTATTTTCTTCATATTTAATCCTGAAGACCCATTTGTTCCTCAATACTCTCTTCCCCTTAGGAAGATCCACCAACTCATAGGTATGATTATCATGCAAAGATTTCATCTCATCTTGCATTGCCTTCAACTACTTCTCCTTTTCTACATGAACTTTGACCTCACTGAAAATTTTTAGTTCTCCACATTCAATAATTGTCACATATTCTGATGAAGGATATCTTGTTGATGGAACTGATTCACAAGCTAATCTCCTCACATTAGTTGGCTGCCCTTGATCAGAAACTCCCTGTTCCTGTCCAACATCATTAACAAACTCATTAGAAATATCATTAGACACCATATCCTCACCCTCATCATCACTAGGTGGGGAAATAATTGTCTCATCCTGAGCCGGCTCTTCACTTCTAGTCGAGGTTGAAGGGTACTTTATCTTTTCCAAGCTTTCCTGAGATTTAGTTTGAGGAACTTCTTCCTTGCCAAAATCCTTAACTGTTTGATCCTCCCTAAAAACTACATCTCTGCTTTGAATCAGTTTTCTATTCTTTGGATTCCAAATTTTTATCCAAATTTATCATCACTATATCTCAGAAAAATACATTCCACGGCTCTAGAATCAAGCTTAGCCCTTTGCTCCTTGGGCACATGCGCAAAGGCTTTACAACCAAAGATTCTTAAATGAGAATAACTGACCTTTTTGTCACTCCAAACCCTTTTTGGTATGTCACTGTCCAGGGTATGTGTGGGAGATCTGTTGATCAAATAACAAGCTATGCTCATGGCCTCACCCTAAAAGCCTTTAGGCAACTTAGCTGAAGACAACATACTCCTAACCCTCTCAAAGATGGTCCTATTCATTCTTTTAGCCACTCCATTATGTTGAAGAGTATAACGAACCGTCTTCTCATGCCTAAGCCCATGCTTGCTATAATATTCATCAAACTCAACAGAATAATATTCATCATCATTATTACTTCTAAGACATTTTAAGAGCTTATCGGTTTCTCTTTCAACCAATACATAAAAATTCTTAAAGATACCAAAAACATCACTTTTATTTTTCAAGCCATAAGCTCACACCTTCCTAGAAGTATCATCAATAAAAGTGGCAAAACAAATAGAACTGCAAAGAGATTTTACCTCTATAGGTCCACACACATCAGAGTGTACCAACTCAAGAACTTCTGACTTTCTTGTACTTGTGCTTGCAAAAGATGTCCTACATTATTTTTTGACCAAACAATGGTCACAATGACTAATTGTGATGTCTTTGACCTTGGGAATGAGATTTAACTTCTTCAAAGTCTTTAGTCCCTTCTCACTCATGTATCCCAATCGATGGTGTCATAAATCAGCAGTGAAATCAAATGAAGAGATATCAACCTCCCCTCGAACTAAACTTGGCTTAGTCCTGTATAAACTGTAACACTTCTTCCCTTTAGCAATAACAGGAGAACCTTTCATAAATTTTCACACACCTTGTGCAAATTATGAACCACATCCTTCATCATCAAACACTTCGGTTGACAACAAACTCATCCTCAAATCTGAAATATGTTTAACATTTTCAAGTACCAATCTGTAACATGTGTTTATTATTATATGCACGTCTCCAAGTCCCACAATTTTGGAAGTATCACTATTTCCCTTCTTCACTATACCCAAATCTAAAGAATTCATAGGTAGCAAAAAAATTTCTGCTTGGAGTTGCATGAAATGATGCTCCCAAGTCAACTACCCAACTAGCATCACAACCAGCTGTCAATCAATCATTCCACAATCAGAAAGAATCACCATGTCATCATGTACAATATTAGTATTCGTTTCTCCTTGATCCTTATTGTCCTTATTTTTCAAGTCTTTCTTGAGCTTCTAATAATCCTTCTTCATATGACATGTCTTGTCATAATAATAATACTTCAAGTGCTTCTTAGATTTAGACCTTCCTCGACTCTTGTCCCTTCTATTTATGTTTCTATTTCTCGATCTACCTCTTGCCTCTCAATGCATGAGACCCTGAAGTTGGTAGAGATTTTTTCTCATTTCCTCATTTAGTAACCTGTTTGTTATCATGTCTATTGTGAGTTTTTAATCTGGAGCAGCATTGCTCAAAGATATCACCAATGTTTTCCAACTCTCTGGCAAAGTGTTGAGGAGCAGGATAGCTTGTCATTCCTCATCTAGAGTCATCTTCATCTTGGCAAGTTGAGTAATAATAATACTCTCCATCTCATTAAGATGCTCACTTATGTCAGTTTCATCCTTATACATTAAATCCACTAAATTCCTTATCAAAATGGTCTTGTTACCAGTAGTATTCCTCTCATAAACTTCTTGGAGTTTATCCGATGTTGCTTTTAAGGACATCAATTCAGAAACATGATGATACATAACTTCATCTACCCATTATCTCAAATAGGCCATAGCCTTCCTATCCAATTTATTCCAGTCTGTTTCAGTCACCTCTACCAGCTTCTGACTAGTGATGGGTTCATACAAATCCTTGAAATATAGATGATCAATTATCTTTCCTTTCTAATAGTGTTAATTACTTGGCCCCTTAAGAGATATCATCTTAACATACTTCCCATAAGCCATCTTATTGAAATATAAATCACAGACACACCAATTAGCCTTCATCTACCCATTATCTCAAATAGGCCATAGCCTTCCTATCCAATTTATTCCAGTCTGTTTTCAGTCACCTCTACCAGCTTCTGACTAGTGATGGGTTCATACAAATCCTTGAAATATAGATGATCAATTATCTTTCCTTTCTAATAGTGCTAATTACTTGGCCCCTTAAGAGATATCATCTTAACATACTTCCCATCAGCCATCTTATTGAAATATAAATCACAGACACACCAATTAGGCTCTTAGAAATTTTGTCAAATACCCAGTGAGCATCAAATATCAACAAGCAACATCCAAACCAAACAACTTGGCTCTGATACCACTTGATGAGATTAACCAAACAAACCAAATACAAATCCCTTATTTCAACATATAAGGATGAAAAGTACTAAATAAATAGAGAGATCAGACAAACCAATTTTAAGTAGAATACCCAAATTTGGGGAAAAACTACGTAGTAAACGGCTAAATCAAATTCACTATTGATTCAAAACAAATCCGCGGTAGAACAAACCCCTTAATACTAATTTACTATACTTTCTACAAAATTGGTATTGGCGAAGAAAGAAAATAAAAAATTATTGATTACAAATAAGAACTTGACAAAATTACTATTGACGACTGCAAGTCATTCTCAACAAAATATTCACATTTCTTCAATTAACATAATTTTCTTTCTCCCTTCGTAGTAACCATTTTTTTCAAAACCTAGAAACTAAAAACCAAAAAAGAAAAGCGTCATACGTTGTTTTTATTCTTTTCAATTAATTAATTCTGCAAAATCTTAATTTTTGCCCAAAAAAATTGTAATTTCATGTATTTACGGAAAAATGACAACCCAATAAAAAGAACACAATGATTGATGCTCCGACACTTTGTTCAAAAGTTTTCAATATACGTAAACTTGAGTAAAACGTCATAGAACAGTTCTTTTGGGTCAATGGTTCTGCTAATGATCCCGGTTAGTTGGTATACGCAAATGTCTGAGCTCTTACTTTTGTGAAGTAAAATAAGTTAGGTTTCGTATTATGCCCTGTTTGATTCTCAATTCTTATTTTTGTATAAGTTATTAATCTAACTATTTTCTTGTTGGAGGATGGTGTAGTAACACCAGGATTATGTTTCGGGGTTTTTATTGCAACTCTTTTTGACTTGATTGCGAAGTCGTCAATGCAATTTTCTGCAAATATTTAACTCTACATGGCATTCGAATTGGTGGAATGATGAATTTTGGTTTCTCTCTAATGCAATTGCACATTTTTAAAGAATCTTGGTGAAATTAGTCTATCAGAATATTGCAAATTTCACAATCCACATTTCTCTCTTGGCCTTGCTTCCCCAAGGATGTCCAAACTCGCTTCTGACTTGGATAACACGTAAAGACAGTTAATACAATGCAGTTTGTCTATCATCCCTGGCAACGAGTTATGGGCCAGCATGATCACTACTACGCATAGAGTTGGATGTGAATATTATATCTGCTTTATTTATCATTATTTGTATCAGATTCAAATCTATTAAATTTATATCTGGATCCAAAAAAGATAATAAAATATAAATTTTTATATAAAATATGAAAAAATAAATTAAGAATTTGAAAAAGAGCAATTTAAGCTTATATCCCGATTTAAATATTTTTTAATCTCACACCTAATCCCAATCGGCTCGGATATCGCATGCCCATCCCTAACTTTATAATTAATACCTACGTATATATGGTCACTCAAAGGTGTTGTTTTGTAATTAAAAAGAACTTGGCTTATGACACACAAAATTGTGGTGTTGTTTTGTAACACACTGCATGCTTTCTAGTCCACAGTTCTTGGTTCTTACTTCTCCTTTGGTTGCACTTATGTTTGCCTCCCTTCCAAAATCCCAATAAAAGTTGCTCATTTCCTCTCTGCCATGGCTTCCATCCCAAGCTCATGTCGTCCTTGTAAGCAAACTCCGTGAGCTTCTCCGGGAGCAGGAGGAGCCATTTTTGCTAGATGCCTACCTCTATGAAAATAGGTATCAAAGGAAGATGACGTGCCAGGAAAATTATTCATGCGGCTGTTGGTCTAGTTATCATCATTCAAAGAAGAAACCGGCTTGTGAGAACGGAAAGATATTTTTTGCCAACTGTTCAAGCTTTCTCGGGGCACTGCCGTGGACGATTGGCATTGAAAGAAGTCGAGAATAATGGGATATAAACGGAGAAAGTTATGGCAACAGGGACGTTGATCGTTCTTCTTGCATTTCTAAAATGGGCAGAGGTAGTATTTTGTTGAGAGGGAGAAAGTCTATTTCAAGTTCTTACTTTGACGGAGAAGAGCTTGATTCGAGCTTTTTGGGTGTACAACATTACAGTGTGTTCGTCTTTACCGATGATGACAGAGCTACAAGGCAGTATAATTCATTTACTCCACAGGTAGAACCTAAGTTTCAATGTCTCCCCTTTTCTTTTAATTTGATTTTAAAGTTTCCTTTACTTTATTGTCAGACTTGTTGAACAAGATTGGAATCAATCGAGTGATTCTGTTTTTACACTGTAGCTACGACCAGAAGATGTCTCTCCAATCAATGAACATGGTAAGTTCTTAATAGCAACATATTTTACCCTCAGAACCTTACTCAATATGTTAAGCTGAACACAAAGAAATTGTTCAATACTAATGAATATCTGTATGCGTCTTCATCATTATTTTGTTTTTTAATTTATTATTCCAGACGCTTTAATTTTTGATGCATTTAAATGAGTAGACAAGCTCAAAATGATGCTAAGGCAGAGTGAGCAGGTTTTTCTTGACTGTGATGAAAGCATTGGAGAACCAGATGAAGACAAGTGACAGCAATGGAAGGTGGTGCTCGCAGCTAGTAGACACCAAACTCGTATTTGATGAGGTACATGCAGTATGGGAAAGGCAGTGAGGAGATCATGTCACAAACTTGACCAATATTTTGAAAGGGATGTTTCAACAAATTCACAGTTTGATCGGGGTTTTAGATCGGAACAACAGAGACTGAATGACATAGGAGCCAAGTTAGCAGATGCCATCTTTGAAAGCTTATGTCATGGGTTAATGTGTGAAATGTCGGACTCTTGTGGCAAGGAGCTGATGATGAGGCTTTTCAATCTGATTAGCTAAGCTAGGAGCTGAATCTTTTGGGCACTTACAAAGAAGAGGAAGATGGCATTCTATATCAGTACTTTATTTGTAACAACTTTAGTAATGTTATTAGGCATCACATTGTTTGATTCCTGAAGAATTGTACAATGCGCTTTTTCATTGTAGAGTGATGGTCTCTTCAACTTCTCTTATGAGCTGCCCTTATAAAAAGTTTTGGAACTTATGACGTACATGTAGCAGGTCAAATTATTGGATTAACAGATCTTTTCAACTGCTAAACGTTTGATGATATGTGAATTGAGAGCCTACCTGTTTATGTCCAGTTCAGTTAAAGTACTTCAAGATTGCCCCTTCCATTAATTTGCCTCAAAATTTGCAATATGTTTATGATAGAGCATTACTTCACTGATACGGACAATTGGGGGAGAATGCATGTTTTTGGCCGTTAGAGATTGCTTGAGCCTTACTCAGCTTCATTTTGAATTTTGAATTAGTTAATTTCAATACAAATTTGAGAAAAAACAAAAAACAGAGTGTTTAATTTCTTCTTTGAGTTTCATTTGAATTTGAACGTATGTAGAATAAAAGAGAAAAAAGGAGAATGTAATCGATGCTATGAATACAAAGTTTCTTCTTCACCAAAACACTTTTCTCTCTGTTTACTGCAACTAACCTTCATCTCTTGTTCTCTTCCTTGTACATCAATCTCTCCATTTCTTTCTTTCCTGCTAATTCATTCATCAGTCTAGATAAGTTTGTTCGTGGATCTCATCCATATCATCTCCGGATTAAAAGGATCCTTCCGCCTCCATTGAATTCTATCAGTCTATCCAGCAAACTTTGATTTTAACTCGTGCAATCCGATCAACGATTCATTGTACGTATATCTTGAGTCATTCCGTACCTTGTCTCAAATTTGGTGATATCCAAAATATTCTGAAAGCTTCAACTATTAATAAGAAAAGGAATTTATAGATTATTCTTATTATCAGAAATCATGTGTGTTTTATGTAATTACCGTGCTAATTGGTCTCGGCTCTTCTGAAAGTTGGGCACTTTCTAATTGAAATCTATAAATTTCAATGAGAGTTCACACTATGATTTAGGATCTTGTTTGGTTGACATGAAAATAATATAAATAAAAATAATTTATAATAAATAAAATAAAATAAAATAAAATAACATGAAAATTTTAAAAATTTTATCGTATGTTTAAATAGTAAAAAAATAAGATGGAAACGAAATGTTTCTTTTTCATATATAACCCCCAAAATTTCATTTGATAATTTTTGTTTTTCACAAAAAAGTATTATTTTATAAATTTTTACGTAGACTTGTTTTAACTAATAATAAAATTTTCTTTAACTAAATTTTTTGAAAACTAAATATAAGGAAATTTTTTATTTTTAAATTTTTTATTTTTTTCATATAATTTCAGAATAATAAAAAAACACTAAGTAAATACTTTGAAAATAATATAAAAACAAGGCCATAAGTAATTAACTTGTTAAGATGATAATAGATGCAACAATATGCTATTCATGAAAATGATCGATTGTGCCTCACAAGAGATCAAAGATCAACATAGCTTTTGGCAGCAAACCCCACCTATCTTACTTGCCATGGTCATGAACCATCACTTGATTAGATCTGGAATGGCGAGCAGAACGAAGATGAACCACTTTCACCAAGTTATCCTCCCTCACCTTACATGACTGTTTGCAAGAGAGGACCTTCATGCCCGCCCGCAGACCCCCCATGCCCTTCCTACTTCCCCCTTTGCTCTTGGTGCACTCCATGTAAGCTGCTACAAAAGGGTCCACCTTCCTAACATTGATCCCCTTCTTCGAAGAGCTTCTGCTTATTGGGTCAGCTTGGAAAGGGCATGGAGGAAGTGGGATATGAAGGTCATGGTCAGAAAAAGCCTTTGGGCTGCAGTACCCTGCATGAAAAGTTGGACATGGTGGGGGTGATAGATTCTTGAGAGCACTTGTCTTGTGTAATTCATGGTTTGCACCATGAATTATCACTGTGCTTGTCTTGCACACGCCGGGGGCTTTCTCCCATGAGAAGGGCACCTTCCCTACAGAGTGAACCTTCTTCTGGCTCATCCTTGATCTCCTCTTCTACAACCTCTCCACTCCCACCGCCTTGATGATCTCTCTCTTTAATTTATATTTATATATCCTTAGGTTTATCTATCAAGCTTTTTGATCAGTTGGGGGGGTTGGGTTGAAGAGGTCTTTATAGAGAGAGGTGGTGATGGTGTCCATGCACCTGGTGTGGTCTAACAGCGGAGATATTCCTTGGGCAAGTGAATCAAAGAGTGCTGAGCTGATTAAGTGATAAGATAGGATGGTGAATTTTTTTTCATATCGACGTCATGTTATTGCTTGTATCGTTTGAATGATTCACAACGATGGCGCTAAAGGAGGCTATTAAAGAACTCACAAAATATAATCAGAACAAAATGTACACGTCAATAGCTTATAGACAAACTTTTGCAGAATTCCTTGACTACTTCTTTTGATTGAAAGTTGGGGCATAAATACATGATGATCTTCCGGTAAGTATATATATATATATATATATATATATATATATATATAGAGTCCCTCTATGGTGCGCTGCATGGTTTTGCAGCGCACCATGCGATGCATTAAGGAGAGCCACTGGATCAAAATCCAGCGGCTCTCGTTCAATCCACCCACCATCAATCCGTTGGACCCGCCTACCCGTCCAACAGACCCGCCTGACCCGCCCCTCTCGCCCGCGACCGCCCCCGCCCACAGCACCACCGCCCGCCGCCGTGGCGCCCCCCCGCCCCGCCTTCCGCCCCCAGACGCAGCCCCCGTCCACCGCCCTCCTCCCTCTGCCCGGCCATCGCCCGCCGCCGCGGCTGCAACACCAACCCCTCCCTCCGCCACCGCCGATTCCTGCCCCCCGCACTCCGCCATCGCTCGAACCGGCGGCCCTCCGCCCTCCCCCCCCCCGCGTGGCGGGGGGCAGAGGGCCGCCGATTCGAGCGATGGCGGAGTGCGGGGGTGGGAATCGGCGGTGGCAGAGGGAGGGGTTGGTGTTGCAGCCGCGGCGGCGGGCGATGGTCGGGCGGGGGAGGAGGGCGGTGGACAGTGGCACTGTGGGCGAGGGCGGGGCGGTCGCGGGCGCGTGGGCGGGTCCAACGGATTGATGGTGGGTGGATTGAACGAGAGCCGCTGGATTTTGATCCAGCGGCTCTCGTTAATGCAGCGCATGGTGCGCTGCAAAACCATGCAGTGCACCTATAACAAATTTCTATATATATATAGGATATAAATTAACAATAAATATTATTATTTTAAATCATATACTTCCAAGTGAATTTGTTTAATATTTGATATATATTTATGATAAAGGACTTCATGACAGCTGGAGTGCAGCATGATTTGCTATGCTTATCATTTCATTTTCATGCCCAGCGGATATATACAAATACATTAATGATCAATATCTAATATTCTTCTAATTCTCATTTTATTAATTTTTACTTAAAGATTGAGACATTTCTTTTTACTGGTTTAAATGCATAGAAGTTAAAACAAAACGAAGCAGCCGGCTTGGAATAAAGCTGATGACTTAGACATGATAACAAGTTTCAAGTCTAAATTACTGCCCTAAATTAATCTTAGCATTGGCTGCTAGTGAATCAAATCTATGTACAAGACTTTCAAGTTCATTGTACTTATGTCATAGACTAATGTTAGTCTTGCCTGCCTTTGGACGAAAGCATAGATATTATCAACCAGGGAACTAGTAGTACCGGCTTCTAATTAAATATTGCTAGTTTAGTGTTGGTAAGGTGAGGCGTTTTTTGTTGGCATGCAATGCATGCATGGATACAGGTGCAAGTAAAGCGCCAAAGAAAGGTCTCTTCTCAAGGAACTAATTTTGGTTCTTCATTTCTGGTACATGCAATGCAATGCAAGTTGGTTAGAGTGGGCGAGTTTTTGTTTAGATACGTTTCTTCTCTTTACAAGTTTTGTCAGTTTCAGAGCTTTTTAAAGTTGGTTTCGTTTCGTAAGG
>JAURVB010014021.1:0-14401 GCA_033002965.1 Piper betle | reverse complement strand
TTCATGAAAATGATCGATTGTGCCTCACAAGAGATCAAAGATCAACATAGCTTTTGGCAGCAAACCCCACCTATCTTACTTGCCATGGTCATGAACCATCACTTGATTAGATCTGGAATGGCGAGCAGAACGAAGATGAACCACTTTCACCAAGTTATCCTCCCTCACCTTACATGACTGTTTGCAAGAGAGGACCTTCATGCCCGCCCGCAGACCCCCATGCCCTTCCTACTTCCCCCTTTGCTCTTGGTGCACTCCATGTAAGCTGCTACAAAAGGGTCCACCTTCCTAACATTGATCCCCTTCTTCGAAGAGCTTCTGCTTATTGGGTCAGCTTGGAAAGGGCATGGAGGAAGTGGGATATGAAGGTCATGGTCAGAAAAAGCCTTTGGGCTGCAGTACCCTGCATGAAAAGTTGGACATGGTGGGGGTGATAGATTCTTGAGAGCACTTGTCTTGTGTAATTCATGGTTTGCACCATGAATTATCACTGTGCTTGTCTTGGCACACGCCGGGGGCTTTCTCCCATGAGAAGGGCACCTTCCCTACAGAGTGAACCTTCTTCTGGCTCATCCTTGATCTCCTCTTCTACAACCTCTCCACTCCCACCGCCTTGATGATCTCTCTCTTTAATTTATATTTATATATCCTTAGGTTTATCTATCAAGCTTTTTGATCAGTTGGGGGGGTTGGGTTGAAGAGGTCTTTATAGAGAGAGGTGGTGATGGTGTCCATGCACCTGGTGTGGTCTAACAGCGGAGATATTCCTTGGGCAAGTGAATCAAAGAGTGCTGAGCTGATTAAGTGATAAGATAGGATGGTGAATTTTTTTTCATATCGACGTCATGTTATTGCTTGTATCGTTTGAATGATTCACAACGATGGCGCTAAAGGAGGCTATTAAAGAACTCACAAAATATAATCAGAACAAAATGTACACGTCAATAGCTTATAGACAAACTTTTGCAGAATTCCTTGACTACTTCTTTTGATTGAAAGTTGGGGCATAAATACATGATGATCTTCCGGTAAGTACATATATATATATATATATATATATATATATATAGAGTCCCTCTATGGTGCGCTACATGGTTTTGCAGCGCACCATGCGATGCATTAAGGAGAGCCACTGGATCAAAATCCAGCGGCTCTCGTTCAATCCACCCACCATCAATCCGTTGGACCCGCCTACCCGTCCAACGGACCCGCCCGACCCGCCCCTCTCGCCCGCGACCGCCCCCGCCCACAGCGCCACCGCCCGCCGCCGTGGCGCCCCCCCTCCCCGCCTTCCGCCCCCAGACGCGGCCCCCGTCCACCGCCCTCCTCCCCTGCCCGGCCATCGCCCGCCGCCGCGGCTGCAACACCAACCCCTCCCTCCGCCACCGCCGATTCCTGCCCCCGCACTCCGCCATCGCTCGAACCGGCGGCCCTCCGCCCTCCCCCCCCGCGTGGCGGGGGGCAGAGGGCCGCCGATTCGAGCGATGGCGGAGTGCGGGGGTGGGAATCGGCGGTGGCGGAGGGAGGGGTTGGTGTTGCAGCCGCGGCGGCGGGCGATGGTCGGGCGGGGAGGAGGGCGGTGGACAGTGGCACTGTGGGCGAGGGCGGGGCGGTCGCGGGCGCGTGGGCGGGTCCAACGGATTGATGGTGGGTGGATTGAACGAGAGCCGCTGGATTTTGATCCAGCGGCTCTCGTTAATGCAGCGCATGGTGCGCTGCAAAACCATGCAGTGCACCATAACAAATTTATATATATATATATATATATACTATATATATATAGGATAGAAATTAACAATAAATATTATTATTTTAAATCATATACTTCCAAGTGAATTTGTTTAATATTTGATATATATTTATGATAAAGGACTTCATGACAGCTGGAGTGCAGCATGATTTGCTATGCTTATCATTTCATTTTCATGCCCAGCGGATATATACAAATACATTAATGATCAATATCTAATATTCTTCTAATTCTCATTTTATTAATTTTTACTTAAAGATTGAGACATTTCTTTTTACTGGTTTAAATGCATAGAAGTTAAAACAAAACGAAGCAGCCGGCTTGGAATAAAGCTGATGACTTAGACATGATAACAAGTTTCAAGTCTAAATTACTGCCCTAAATTAATCTTAGCATTGGCTGCTAGTGAATCAAATCTATGTACAAGACTTTCAAGTTCATTGTACTTATGTCATAGACTAATGTTAGTCTTGCCTGCCTTTGGACGAAAGCATAGATATTATCAACCAGGGAACTAGTAGTACCGGCTTCTAATTAAATATTGCTAGTTTAGTGTTGGTAAGGTGAGGCGTTTTTTGTTGGCATGCAATGCATGCATGGATACAGGTGCAAGTAAAGCGCCAAAGAAAGGTCTCTTCTCAAGGAACTAATTTTGGTTCTTCATTTCTGGTACATGCAATGCAATGCAAGTTGGTTAGAGTGGGCGAGTTTTTGTTTAGATACGTTTCTTCTCTTTACAAGTTTTGTCAGTTTCAGAGCTTTTTAAAGTTGGTTTCGTTTCGTAAGGAATTATCTAAATATCGGTCATTGGTCATGTTGTATGATTTTGAACATGGGAGGTCTATGATCAATTACATATTAAATCTTTTATTATATGTATAATCTACACTAAATTGAAATTATGATTTGTGAGATTGATACACTTGCATTACTTTAATGATTGAAGTACATAGATAAGAATGCTGCTAATTTGTAGAAGAAAAAACTGTATTCGAATGATTAAAGTATATACGAAGGATACATGACTTCTTTGGGTGTATTAATTAAAAGCATTTTAAAAAAAGAGGAAGCTGACTCACTTTAATTCAAAGTCACTCATTTATAATTCCAATGCAAACAAGCGCAAGTAGATTAAGACAAGAAGAAATAACTCTCTCTTCCACCTTCCTAGCTAATTAATAATAAGAAGTAAGTGGGCTTTTCAACATTCAAACATAAATTTAAAGCCCAATAAGCACACACCAATCCAATCTTAGCATGCAACCAGCAGTCCAACTTCCATAGGCCCACCGAAAAGCCCATTTACGGCCTCCCTCATCTAACATAGCGAGCCACCCACAATCGCATGAGCCCAATCCATGCCGCGCACTGTAACTCGTCTTCTCCTCCCCACCGTCCACCTTCACCGCCGCCGGTCCTCGGCTTCCAATCAAACAATTACCTGTCGCCGGAGACGGATGTGCTGGCCCGCCTTCCACGCCATGAAGTCGCCGTAGCACCTGCTGGGCATCCGCCTCACCAACACCCTCGCCTTCCAGACCGTCCTTCGGCTCTCCAAGATCGCCCTTTCCTTCTTCTCCTAGTCCGGGTCCTTTCTCGGCTTCCACCACGGCCTCCCCACCTCCCTCCTCATACTTGACGTCCTCGCCCTCGTCCGCCAGTTCGACGCCGCCTGGCACCTCCTCCTACGCATCGACCCGCCTACCCCCAAGCCCTTCCTCATCCTCGCCCGCCTCTACATCGCCCCCGGCATGACCCGCCAGGCCATCGTCGCCTTCGACGACATGGCCGCATTCGTCGGCCGCGAACCCAACCGGGACGAGCTCGTCTATCTGCTCTACACCCTCGCCAAGTACGGTTATGTCAAGGTTGCGACCGAGATCTTCAACAAGAGGAAGCAAAAGTACGATCTTGATGTGAAGATGTTGGAAATTGGACATAAATATATACATGTATCAGGAATTGTATCATATGTTATTATATAAGGTTGGCTAAATTAAATTGATCTACTAAAGTTAAAGGTTATGAGCCATAAATTAAGGTGTGGAATTTAATGAGAAAAGTGTGGAATTTAATGTGTAGATACCTTTTCATAAATTCTCTTTCGTTATGGGCGGAATTGAATTTATAGAACTAAGGTTATAAATATGGAGGTTATGGTCCCTGAATTCATATTTGGTTTTCGTTCTGGTATTTCATTGTCCAGAACTTTGGTTTAGAAAACTAGTCTTGAATTTGGAAGATCCAAAACCTAAGTGATCAAGACTCTGATTTCTTTATGGCGTCAGGTACGCTTCCGTTATTTCATTTATTTATTTTATTTCTCTCGATAATTTGATATGAAATTTAAATTCTAAATAAAGTCTATCAGAAGATGCACACTGTTTTGGTCTATGGGTGGTGCAAGGTGGGGAGGGTGGACATGGCAGAGAGGTTTCTGAGGGAGATGATTGAGAAAGGGTTCGAGCCCAATGTTGTGTGCTACAACATCATCTTGGACGGGACTCGCCGGCGATCGAGCTTGCATCCCGACGTATACGCCGCAGAGAGGGTGTTTGATGAAATGGGGCGGAGAGGGATCGAGCCCGATGTGACCAGCTACTCCATTGTGCTTCATGTTTATAGGAGGGCCACAAGCCGGAGCTTTCAATGGGTGAAGCTGCGGGAGATGCAGGGCAGGGGCGTTTGTCCAACAGTTGCGATGTATACGTCGGTGATCAAGTGCTTGAGCTCTTGTGGACGGTTGGAGGAGGCCGAGGAGATGGCGAGGGAGGGTGTTTCGCCGTCTGCCATGACGTATAACTGCTTCTTTTAAGGAGTGTCGGGGGAGGAAGGATTGGGGAAGCGCTCTCAAGTTGTGCAGGAAGATGAAGGAATCCGATGCCTGCTCCACTGTGCCTAGCATTCACGCATTCCACATTATCCTGGGGATGTTTCTCAGCTTGGTGAAGATGGATGTCGTGTGGGAGTTGTGGGAGGACATGGGCAAGAGTGGGGTTGGGCCTGAATAATTCCTATACCACTCTTGTTCATTGGTTGTGCCAGATGCAGAAATGGAGAGACGCTTGCCAGTTCTTTGTGGAGATGATTGAGAAGAGGATTCTCCTTCAGAAGGCTACATTTGAGACCTTCTACACGGGGTTGATGCAATCTGATAAGCTGAGGACTTGGAGGAGATTGAAGAAGAAACTCGATGAGGAGTCTCTGAAGTTTGGCTTGGAGTTTCAGCAGTATCATCTTAAGCCTTATCGGAGATGGCATGTTTGAGAAAATCAAGCGTCATGCTTGCAGTCTTCTTCTTCCTGTTACATCGTGCTACGATGCCATCACCATTCATTTATTCTTTTGGTTTAAACTGCTAATCTTGGAGAGATTGAAGTAGAAACTTGACGAAGACTGAGAGTTTCTCAATTAGTTTGGAATTTGGAGTTTATGCGCTATCACCTTCAATTTTATGGGAAATGACCTCTTTAAGGTGATGGCGTTGGTGTTACTTTTTAGGTCGAAATCGAACCCCCATGCCATTGAATTCCTCATTGTTCTACTTTTTACAGCATACAGCAATTCCGTCACTGGTTAAGATGAGAACTCGGAGGAGAACAAAGAAGAAGTTTAATGAAAAGTCTCTTAAGGTTGGTTTAAAATTACAGTGGCATCTTCGTCAGCGTAATAGGTGATGACATACATCTTCAAAAGATAATGGTGTTCTTAAATTTTTATTTTTATTTTTTTATGAACATCTTGCTGGGGTTGTCCCGTTGAGTTGCTCATTGTTCTTCTTTTTGCAGCATGCTGCTATTCCATATCAGTGCATGTCAGCTTGACAGAACAAGACTAATCCATTTGCAGCGGTGTAAATGGGGAAATTGAAGCATGCCAACTAGTGGGAGCTTTGGTGCATCAAATTTAATTAGGCCGCTTGAGTAAATTGAAGGAGGAAGCATAAACCGGATGGCAACGCCAATAAAGTGATTGTAGCTGGCGAACTAATCTGCCAGCATTGAGTTCTTTTGAGCATGAGAGGGCCGGTAAAAGGAAGGATACTTTTTTAAAAAAAGAAGAAAGGATACGTTTTTTTTATAGCAGGAAGAAAAAGACACTTAGTTAACCATGAAAACATTTTTTAATATAGAAAAGGCCAATTGTACTTTATTAAACAAAAGCAATTTTTGTGTATGTTTTAATTTGTAGTCCCTTTTGAAGGGTATTAATGATAGGAGGGGTCACCAAAGAAGTGCACATCTAAAACTAAACTTTCTCGTCCTTTTCCACTCTCGGTTTTTGCCGAAAATATTTTAAAAATATTATTATTCTCAACATGGACCTGCAGGCTTGTCTAACTTAAAAATACTAACATCCTGGCTATCTCTAAACGAAAAAAGTCAACCATGTTACCAACGTCTTCATATCTATGTCCATCTTTTGGCTCAAGAGCCTTAAATACATAGGCTACCGCTTATATAGCCACACGAGCTATATAAGCTATATCTTTTATTCAGAGTGATTTAGTAAGTTGTAATACTCAAAATTCACATCAATAAATAAAACAATAAATAACAATAATAATTGTAAAGTTTTAACTCAATTTAATGCTTCTAATCCGCCCATCTTAGTTATCAAAGTAATTATAATAAAAACTAATTTCAAAATCTCTATTAGAAAGTACATTTTTAAAAATCTAAATGTATGGGGTAATAATGTTAAAAAAGATAAAATTTTATTAATTTTTGAATTATTAATACATATAAATATCATTTTGTGAAACCAACTAAAAAAATAATTCAAATTAGATATATATCTCATATAATATAATGTATGAGGTTTAACTCCCTTTTAAGTTTTTCATTTTACTTTTATATATGGAGAGGCAAGTTTTTTTCATGGTTTTGGCCGTTTTTAGGTGATTATTACTAGCCCCACATACATCATTAAATATAAGTTTAAAAACTCATTTCTATATTTGTATAGGCCGCACTTCATAAAAGATAACAAACTTCATCTCTATCTTGGTATGCAGCTTGGTATGCAGCTTTTTTCACATATGACAATATTATTAAATTTTTATAGTTTATTTTTGAGTAAAAATCATCCGCAGCTTGTTTTTTATACATATAGTCACTTCCACCTCCTTTTGAAAAATGATCACTTACACCTCCTCCTTATGAAAAATGATTATTTACCCCTTTTTTTAAGAATGATCACTCACACATTTTTTTTTAATTTTGAAAAATGATCACTTACAGCCCCTCTTTTTGAAAAATGATCACTTAAACCCCCTCCTTTTCAAAAATGATCACTTACCAACTCCTTTTTTGAAAAATGATCACTTATAACCTTTTTTTTAAAAAAAATGATCATTTACACCCCGCCTTTTGAAAAATGATCACTCACACTTTTCCTTTTAAAAAATGATCACGTACATTTTAAAAAATGATCACGTACATATTCCTAAATTCTATAAGAAAACATATTTTAATAATATTTTCATATTGATTAATAAAAAATAACAACTATAATGTTAACGTTAATAAGTAGTTAAATATTGCTTATTGGAAAAAAATGAGTTCATGACATAGCAAACTCCAACACATCATCAAGGAAAAATATACTTTTAACATCATTTTTTCAAAAGTAAAAGTTACCTATATCCTTATCACCATTAGTTAACTATTTATTAATATTATTTTTATTTAATAAATACAATAATAAATTAAGAAAATAATTCTAAATTATTTTTCCTAATGATGTGTAACATCCCATTTTTCTCCGTCTAGTGACAAACCAAAGTGCGATATTAAAAATTCATAAAGTTAATAATTTAATTACTATCGTATAAATTTTACAAAAGCTAATTTAAAAAACACAGGTCAGAATCACTCAACAAACAACTAAAATTATATATACATACATAATCATATATATTGTGCCATAACACAATGACACTAAGTACAATCTGGACAACTTATCGGAGCAAATAATGTGTCATAAACATACGTATATATTAGAATCTAGTTGACCGTAACATGACTGTGTGTGTATATATATATATATATACATACACACACACACACTAGAATTTAATCGATGCTAACATGCTTATTCTACTAGAATCATCTAGAAAATGCTTATATTTTCTATGATCATATAGAAATGCATACATACACACCCATGACCACAAAATCAAACTAAAAATCTATTAATACACATAAGCACACATGCGCATTGCGCATAGTAACCCATGACTATTAAATCAAACTAAAAGTCTAATAACAACTTCATATAAAAAAATACTTTAAAGTATGGTTGGTGTATGGATATGTCACGTGCAACCAACTTAAAAATTCTAACAAACTTCAAAACCAACGAACATATTGAAAAATTCAACAAAGGTGGTTGCTTCACACCAATTCCTCCCTTTTAGGGTTAAGCAGATATGTTTATATTTTAGGGTTAAGAAGATATGTTTATATAAACAAAGTTAGATGTGTGAAAACGAAAAAATAAGTAATAATAAATGAGTCATAAATACATACATGATCTATAATAACGAGATACAAAAAGACATTAAATAAAGCTTATATTTCATAATAATAAAATATGAAAAGACAATAAATAATACTTAAAAATAATTCATAAATATTATTAAATTATATTAATTTAATAATATTTAAAATTCATTTCGAGATAAAATAACCAAGGTATTTTAGGGGTTTGATTTCCGCTTATAAGACTGCACAAATTTTTTTTTAAAATGCACGGCCGGATATGGCCATTGTCGGCCAGGTTCGGCTGCTGCGAGGTGGACTAGGCTGTCCCCTAACCATAAGGCCACGCGGCCAAATCTATGGCTGCGTTGCCAGACTCGTAGGCTGCCATGTCTAGCCTCCTAAGCGCTGGATTTGGCTAGCGCGACTGCACAACCACCACCGGCGCCCTTGGGGGAGGAGGGTTTATTTTTTATTATTTATTTTTGAAAAGGATAGATATGGGTTGTCCTTGTAATCATACAACCCATATTAAAGATTGGAGCATGAAAAAATTCTTGCCCTTGGCAACCAAGCATATATATATATATATATAAATTTTTTCGAACTAAGTGATCCAACCCCCTTGTCGAGCCCATGCCTTCACAGCTAATCATTAGAAATAGTCCAAGGTGGTTCAAAAATCCAAGGAAGGAGATAAAGAAGAAAGAAAGGATAAGAATGGCTAGTGAGGATTTTGAGGCCTCAAATTGTGGAATTGAAAAACTGATATGGATGTCTATAAACACCCAAATGGTGAAGGAGAAGGGGGAGCTCGTTGAATTAAAAGAAAAAAAAGAAGAAGAAAGAGGTAGACAATGAGAGATAAAAAAGGGAGGAACCCCTTGTTATAGAACCTTTTCGGTGACCCCCCAACCCATTGTTGCCCACCTTGGAGTACTCCCTGACACCACCCAGTAGAAAGCTTCGCCGAAGGAATCTGAAGTGGGAGGCTTGACATTGCTGCTAGGAGTAGAAGAAAGGAAGAAGGAGCAGCAAAGGAAGAAAAAAAGGGGAGGAGCCCCTTGACAAAGATCCATCTCTAGTGACCCTCAAGCCCACCAGATTAGATGTAGGAGTGCCCTCAACAAGATCCAGTTGATAGCCACCCTCGAAGACACCTACCCTCACTGGATAAAGTCAAGAGAAGTCCTTTCTGCAAGTGGTGACATCTAACGAACAACAGAGTTGCAGACCATCTTTCGGCCAGCCAAGGCCCCTGGCTACCAAGAAACTATCTCCACTGAACTTTTCCAGCAGAAAGCTTCGCCCCTTGGTATAGAACCTTTCCGGTGACCCCCCAACCCATTGTTGCCCACCTTAGAGTGCTCTCCAACACCACCCAGTAGAAAGCTTCGCCGAAGGAATCTGAACTGGGAGCCTCGACATTGCTGCTAGGAGAAGAAAGGAAGAAGAAGGAGCATGAAAGGAAGAAAATAAGGGAGGAGCCCCTCACCAAAGATTCATTTTTGGTGACCCCCCAAGCCCACCAGATCAGAGTTACAGACCATCGTTCGGCCAGCCAAGGTCTTCGGCTACCAAGAAACTATCTCCACTGAGTCCCCCTTATAGCCGACAACAAATCCCAGCAAAGAGATACCAATAGAAGAGCATGCTATTTCCAGAGAACAGCCCAGAAAACTCTAGCCAGAGTAGCATAGCAGTAGAATATAGCATCAAGCAGCCACCTTCTCATCACGTGTACGGCTAGCCCAAGCGACCACTGGATAGATTGACACTACCACCAGACTCTCATCAACATCGTAAATAAACCTGAGTCAATATTTGCCGTCGGAAGAGCCACCATTCGGCAAAAAAATGCCAAAAAGAGGCCTACCTGAGCAGTGCAACAACATGTAGTCATTTTTCTAGCCTCCGTCCAACTGACCAGAGCCACCGCAAGCCAAGCCACCACCTCCAATCGATCGGCCTTGTCCTTGGTACAAACCCAAATTGAGTACAGTCGCATTAAGACACCACATTCACCAGAAAATGGCGATAGAGCTCGACTGAAAATCAGTTTTGCTGGAACATTCCACCTTCATTGCTGCTCGCCGGTGCTGCCACAAACCGTCAGACCACCTCCAAGCCTCTCACCAGTTGGAGATCTATCGATCTGGGCGATTGCCACCGGCCTTCACCGTTAGAAAGGCCATCATCGAAGCCACCAAAGGTCGTGTTGCACCACCCGCCTAAGCGGATCCATTAGGCCCGTTTATTTTGTTCGTGTTTGCCACCACATCTTGCTGCTTGACGATCTGATCGGATTCGAACTTACCCGGACTGCGACCGCAAAGGCAGACTGCGTTTGCGACCCGCCTGCGACTTGGATTGAAGTTGGTGTACTGTGCGCATCCTACGTCCAAGCGTACCCAGAAATATCTAGAAGACTGTGCAAGCCACCCAGCCTAGTCCAACATTTATTTGTTATGAACAAACTTGAAGTGGTTTGGTTCAGTTCATTATCACTCCAAAAAATAAGCTGAAGGCTTTTCCAACCTTGGATTGAGGCAAAACTTATTACCCCACCATTTTTTATAGCTTCGAATGCAGTGGTGGATTTTTTTGATGATTTAAAGACAAAAATGGATGAAGAAGGGTATTGGAGTCAAAGCTATTAAAGACTAATCAACTCAAAAAGTTACAATGTTTACTATTTTGTATAAAGTGTAAGATTAAAAAGAAATAGTGAATTTATAGTTATCAAACTACCGTTGATTGACTTCGGGATACGAGTTAAACCCTAAGAACCACGTAAAATATCTTACGCGTTATTCCTCCATTCGACATTTTATTTTTCATTCGGCAATCCCATGCCATATATATATATATATATGAACAGAAGGTTTTAATGAGGTGTTACTGTGTGTCCCCTAATTATTTTACAATATTATCAATTATTTTTTATTAGTAAAAATTTTACTTTATTATTTTAATTAGGATGTGTTTCGAATCCTTTAATACTTTTTATTGTTATAAGGATATGTTTTGCCACGTATGCTGTTGTGTGTCATATAATTATTTTACAATATTACCTTTTATTTCCTATATGAAAAAAATTAATTTTTTATCATAATTAGGATTTGTTTTGAATCCTTTTATATTTTTCTATTGTAATTAGGGTTTGTTTTGCCATGTGCTACTATTTTATTTGTTATTAGTAAAATTATTATTTTATATTGTAATTAAAATTAATTTCAAATACATTAAATAATTTTATATTATAATTATAATTTATTTTAATTTATATTATAATTAAATTTTATTTCGAATTCTTTGGTCGCACATAGTGCGGCTTAGCGGCTAGTTATATATAGTGTTGAAAATTCCCACTTCGCCGGACTTTTCCGGCGCCTCATGCATGGCCAAAGTCCGCGGCCCCCTCCTTGAGTCCTTGTCATTGCACCAAATATCTCCACTGATCCATCGAGGGCTCCTCCTTCTCGACTTAGCTGCCACTGTTAAGTCCAATTTTGGTATGCATATATACATGTCTTCAATTTTTTATTTTTTTCCCAGTATATATGGTTTAGTCCGCTTGAAATATTTAGCTAATATGCTCGCCAATTATATTGTAGCACTGATAATTTTTATATGTTTTCACAACTTAAACGTCATGAATGCAACTTAATTTTCCAGGAGGAAATTAGTATCGATCGATTATCGGTAATCTTAATTAATGTAAGCATGGCTGAGTTGAGATGTATATTGACGGGTCTCTGTCTTCTTTGGGATTCAAATCCTAGCAGCGATATCGTGTTTGATTGGGATTACATTTGAAAGAATCGGTCTCGATTACTCTTCTCCCTTCATTTTTCCTTTTTGTTTGTCAAGATGGTGTATGAGGACCAAAATGGTCTATGAGAATTACAGCTTTAATATAAAATGATATTATTTGATAGTTCATAATAAGTAATTAACAATTTATTATGTTTTAAACTATTTTTTTTAAATCATGAACCAAAATGGTTATTAATAATATTGAAATTTTTTATTTAATTTAAAGCAATTGGAGTGACAATATGGCAAGCTTGATGCCTACTTAATAATAATAATAATAATAATGATATATATATATAAAGGATATAAGGTTTCTGTGCAGTTGCAGTTTGATTACAGGTGTTGGATTCTATCCAACGGATGTAAAATTACCCCGCCCAAGTGTTACCTGTTTCTCCTGCGACGCAGCCCAGCACATAGCCAGTTCGTTCTTCCCGCGTAGTACACAACACACAGTCATGGTGGGATGAAGGTGGGGGGCGCGGACATGGGAGTCTAGTGAAGGTGGTTGCGGAGCATAGTGACAACGGTAGCTGCGATGACGACGAAGTCGAGGAGCTATTCGCTTCCTCTGTTTCTCCCGGGATGCCGCGCAGCATGGCCGGCGGGATGAAGGTGGGAGGCGTTGGCTTGGGAGTCAAGTGAGGAGACGGTTGCTAGCAAGTCCACCGTTGCTATAGCCTCGATCAAAACTGTAGCTTTTTTGACATCACCGACCACAGTTCTCTGTTTGAGACTTCCTCTATTTTTCGCCGGCAAATTCAACCTAGGAATGTCGGACCATTTCGTAGTTGAGCCGAATCTCAACCTCATCGACTAGTGCAATGAGCTCAATGCCGGTTGTGACCCACTTGGTCAACAGTCGGTGCAACTTCCTCTGGCCGAAATCCTCTATTTCCTACCGGTTCTTTGCCGCACGGTGAACAAATGTAGGCTCTTGGCTAGGATCTCATCAACGATCGTGTGGATCTCGCCGTTGCCGCCAGGGGAGAGGAGGTTGTCGACGTTCGTGGTGATGACATCGGCGGTGGAGATAGAGTGGGTGGCCAGGGAGAAGGTAGGAAGGTGGGAGAGGATGTAGGAGAGGACGCCAGACTTGATGGCAGTGGTGAGGCGGCGATAGCATTGGCCGGCGGCAAGTCGCCGGTGGTGGGGTGGCATGGCAAAACAGGAGAGGGGGGGGGGGAGAGAATGAAGGGGCGATGGTAATTTGATAATAATTTTGTAATAAAAACTTGACTCGCTCCCGACTTGAGTCAATATTACGAAATAAATTTTAAAAAATATATATAAAATAATTTCATAATAAAAACTTGACTCGCTCCTGACACAAGTCAATATTATAAAATAAAATTTAAAAAGATATAAAATAATTATAATAAAATACAAAAAATAAAATATGCTCAATAAAATAAAACGAGATGTTCTAGACCTATTAACCCACCTAAAAATAATAAATAACGTGTCCTAATGTGGTAAACGGCGTAAAACTAATTCTACGATCCATTATACATTTGAAAAAATAAACTGACATACTCTCACATATTCAGATAATTTATTTTCTTCTACTTTATTCATGACATTACCAAAGTATATGACGATAAATTTTTGTCTATTTATATATTTTTTAATATCATATCTATGTCACTTGGAATACAACCATGATATATCATATTTTTTTGTCTATTTACATAATTATAACATCACAAATTTTCATAAAATATTAACTACGTAGGATCTTGATGGATTCAAACCACCATCCCTCGAGAATTTCTTGAGTACTCTGCCAATTTTAAGCTAAAGATCCACAACAATTTAAGTCATTGAAAAAAGGTTAATGTCATTCCAAAGGTTTCATGTCAGATATACAACACATTCAAAATAAAACAGCAAGGGAAATTTACAAGAGAAGCACCCAATAAACTTTGACATACAAATTATGAATGTATTTCTAAAACTGAATAAGATAAGTAGCATAAATTTGGGAAATGATTTAAAAAATGTATGCAAAGCCACTTCAGAAAATTAATTTGAACTAAAATTTTTGTCTTCAAAGACAAATGTTAAATACAGATGCATCAAGTAGGGCACAATGCACTCATCTTGAGTAAAAATCACTCAAACAAAACGCTACAGATGCTGGTATTAAACTACTCCACTGGAAGTGTGATTGTAAAATGTTGGTAGTTTTAGAAAGGGGGCATGCTTACCATGTCACGAGGAAGCTGAGCACTCAGTGGTATTGTAAAACCCGTGACTCGAGTTAGGGTTTTACGTTACCGAACCAGTCGGTTCGACCGTTGGTTCGAGTCGAGTCAGTTTCATGAATCGCGTGCTGAGTCGAGAC
>JAURVB010014020.1:0-10856 GCA_033002965.1 Piper betle | reverse complement strand
GACTCGATCCTAGGCGGCGACGACCTTCGTTTCGGTCAGAAAAGGTCGTTGGGTGGTCGAGGGTGTCGAGGCAACCACCCGATCATGGCAGCAACGGAAGCGCAACGCAAAGGCACAGCTTCCTCACGTCGCAGCGCCCAGAAGGTGGTCGGGCCTGGTCGGGGCAGCATGGCGATGCCATGGCTGGGCTAGGCGGCACCGATCTGCGGTAGGGTGGCACCCACAGCCGCGGCGATGATGCTGCATGGGGGCGGCGTCGGGGCAAGGGTTTGGGGAAGAAAGCGTTGGGAGGGAAGAAAAGGGCTGGTGGCAAACTTGTAAATATTACTTGACTCGTCTCTGGCTCGAGTGAAGAATAATAATTAAGTCGTCGTAAATTCTAAAAAAATTCCATAAAATCGGGAAAAATCTCATACAATCAAACAAATACCAAAACATCATAATGACATGCTCTAGAACTATCAACCCACCCAAACTACCTGTAAGTGCGTCCCAACGAGGTAAATGGCCTAAAACTAATTCTATGACCAACTATATATAAAAATAAAATAAAAATAACGGGCATACTTTTATATATTCTAATAACTCATTGTATTCTGCTGTGTTTATGACGTTATTATTATATACTTGGGTACGCATGACCCTCGTAGCTTATACATGTCACTGGTGTAGGCTCAGTACACGTATTCTGAATCTAACTCGATTCGAAAATAATAGTTGAACCGACCGATTCTGAATATAAAACTCTGACTCGAATTATGGGTTTTACACTTTATTACAGTGGAAGGGATTGACAAACAATAATTAACAGAGTCAAAACTGATTGAGATCATTTTATCCAGAGTTTAATGAAACCGTTAAGCCAAAATTAACACATTATTGCACTCATTCAACCATTACAATAACGCATGGCAATATTATAATCGTACGTGACGCTCTTTGATCGACACCTCGAATCCAAATAAATTGTAAAACTGTGCATTGATAAGACTACTTGATTGATAAATGCACACTTCAAAACTGACAAGAAAAATCACATAACAACTACACATTCAAATGAGCATATATATTATTTATAATAATTACGATCTAGAATAAACACCAATTGTAAAAGCTAAACCATTGAAAAAAATTCTCTTCGAGCACAACTAAGACAAAACACCATAATTAAAATAAATTATACTGAATGCAAAGTCTTTAAAAAATATTTTATCACCATTTTCATGTATAATCAAATATGAATATATAAGATTAGAAAAAAATATTGGTACAAAATACAGCAATTGATTTGTTCTTAACATCATTAACCCGTATCCTACTTTTGGAAGACTGGATCTTACTTTCAATGATCAGATTATTAATAATAATATATTGTTCCATTATACACTATGGCACCAACACTTCTATTTGAGTATCCAAATTGTTGTATTGAGGTACAGTGAGGTGATGGAATTGGGTTGACTCCAATCATAGCATTACAATTCCATGGATATATAAGAGTCATCATTGAACTTTGAGCAAAATTATTGTATGGTCCCATGGGATATAAACCACTTTGATAAACTCCATGTAAATAATTTTGATAAACTCCATGTGGCCTAGGTGGATACATTCCGAGTTCGACTTCGTGAGGGAACCCTCCTCCGTTGTTCATCATAGTCCCATATCCATTGTCATATGTTGTCCATGAACAATTACTAACAATTTTAGGTATTGACTTTTTGACCTCCTCCACACGTTTGTCGCTCAGTACTTAGAATTAATTTTGAGAACATTTTCCACGGCCTCCTCTAATTTGAAAGTCACAAATCCAAATCTTTTTGGCTTACGTGTTACACTCTCGTATATAATAACAACATCTGTAATGTTCCATCTGTAATGTTTCCATATTTTTCAAAATAGCTCCTAAGATCCTCTTCTGTTAGAGTAGAAGGCAGAGTAGAAGGCAAACCACCCACAAATAATTCGTATGGTTGATATGAGTATCATCAAGTACCATCATGGACGTTGTCACCGTTTCCAATTTATTCGTTCGTCGTGACGATTTGTCTGTAGGGCTTTTCCTACCTCCACCTTATAAACAATCATGTTAATAAAAATATCATAATTATTAATAAGACATTAATATGATAATTAAGTGGTTTAATTTTAATAAAGTACACTAATATTATTAAAGAGCTTTCATTTATTGGAAAGATAATTACAAGTTAATTAAAAAATAAATGAAACCTGAAAATATAATATATACATAGCCTTAAAAGTTTAATTCTTAATAAAATTTATGATATCATTTTTACTTAATATAAAAATATAAGTGAAATCATAATCATATAAATTCCTCCAAACAAAATACATCACAAAATAATCTTAAAATTTCTTGTTTGATAATTTGTAATGTATTGTAAAAATCCACTATGTTTTTACAGTAGAAGCTAAAATTCTGCAAAATAATGAATTTTTTTTATCACTCTAACTTATGAAATGCATTAAAAAATAATCGAAAATTATATAATAAAAAATTGTATAATGTTTATGTTTAGGGGTGCTATTTGAGTGAGCTGAGCTGAGCTCAACATGTGTTCGAACTCGACTCGAGATCGAACGAGTTTTGGACATACATGCTCGAGTTCGACTCGAATATCTTTTATGTGTTCGAACTCGACTCGAGCTCGAATATACTTAAACTGTTTAATTTTTGTGAGCTCGTTCGCCAGCTTCGTTAGCTCGAAACCAGCTCGATTAAAAGTCAAAAGTACCTCACTTTAAAAAAATGAGGCCAATGTGGTTTGAACCCACAACCTTGAAGTCATCAAGGTGAATACTTACCATCTCAACTATCTTGCTTCTTTGTTATTATATTTCATATATATATATATATATATATATAATATAATATAATATAAAGACTATATTATTATATTATTTTATCAAGTCGAGTTCTAGTCGAACTACGAGTCGAGTTCGAGTTACAACCGAGTCGAGTCGAGTCGAACACGACCTTGCTCAAGCTCGGCTCGTAAGATTCGAGTTCGAGTCGAGCATTTAAATGTCGAGTTTCGAGTCGAGTCAAGCCGAGCCGAACACTAAATGCTCACGAGCTGGCTCGCTCAATAACACTTGATCAGGTTTGCGACTTATTTTATATATATATATATATATATATATATCCCTTATTTAATTATTAATATTTTAGTGTTCAAATTATGATATTGTTTCTTGAATCTTGTTTTTTTAATCTAGACCATGTCCATACTTTAAGATAAGACCAATGTTGTATTTGTCCAAATCAAATAAGGAAAAAATTATATTAATATGTATTATCTACCAACACCACAGTGACAAAAGTATCACAAATCTATTAAACTAAATTAATCATCATAGTAACATAAATATAATATTAACAAAAAAATAAAACATTAATCACATGATCATGCATGATGTTCGGTTACTAAAGATAATGAAAAAAGAGTATAACACACTAATTTCAATTGCAGAGGTATTCAATAAAGCAAACAAATACGTAGAAAGAAAAAATGATGAGCAAAATCCTTTAGAATGTTAAAAATTATAAAATAAAAAACCTTTCTTGAAACGATGACATGCCTGTCTTAGAGGGCCTAAGCTAGAGGCGCTAGCGAAGCTCGCAAACCCAAACCCTCTATTCTTCCCGGTGACCCGATCTCTTTAAAACCACACAGTAAATTACGTCCCCAGACTCCTCAAAGTGCTGGGTCAATGCTTGCTCGGTGGCTTCTCCGGGGAGCCGCCCAACGTAGAGTGTCGTCGTTGAAAACTAACCCTTCAGCCAACTCAGACTAAAACCAATATTTATATTAATTAATAAAATTATTAAAAAAATACTAGAGAAAAGTTTAGACTATTAAGAGTTTGCATTCAAGTAATAGAAGGGATGAAGACAACTCGTGTTATGATTATCTTCATACAAGTTCATATATATATATATATATATATATATATATATATATATATATTCTTTTAGGCTGTATTTTGTTAGCATGAAATAAATATAAATGACATGAAAATTTTAAATAATTAATGATGTTTTTATATAATACTAGGGCTTTTTTATTTTGATACTAATATTTGTTTTTCCATCAAATTTAATTTGAAGATTAAAAAAGAGCTTAATTTTTGTTTATTATTTTGTCTACCGTCAGACATTTTTTATGGTAATAAAATAATTTACCATCCAATTTATTTCAACATAGTCTTTTTACCGTCGTACATTTTGATTGTAATATTTGACAGTATGTTTTCTTGCTTTTTTGTAGTGATCTTAAAGAAAATATATTTTATCCAAAGTAAATGGAATGCAAAATCTTTTTTTTAATAATAAGACTTTTTGTAGGGGGTGAAAAAATTTGTAGGCAGACAGCTAGACAACACTCATAATTGCATGCATGCAATTATGTTGAAAAAAAAGAAATAAAGGGAGGGGATAAATCAAACTCATTAAAAATAGCACAATTGGGTATGCAGGAATAGCACAATTATTCAGTATGGAAAGATTAACTTCATTCACCAACTCTAATGTGTTTTTTTATTATATGCATGTATATGCTTTAATATTTAACAGTGCTTATAAGGAAAAAAATTCAACAGCAAAGAAGCAAAACGTTCTTTATTTGCTTGTGATCTAGCAACGTTCTTCCTTGTGATCTTGCTTCCCAAAGTCACAACGCCTAATAGACGATGCATAGCGTTTGCAATCTTAAATAACCACCAAAACTATCTCCACCTTCGTTCAACAAATTAAAAAAGGATTCCACTCCGTAAGTGACAGGGTCAAACACAACAGGAAGCATAAATCGCAAAATAAATTTTTTTGCCTCCGCCTATGTTAAAAAAAGAGAGAGGAAGAACACAGCAAAGAAGCAGGAATCGCAAAATTAAAAATTTTCCCCTCCAGTTATGTTAAAAAAAAAGAGAGGAAGGGGATAAATCAAAGTCATCAAAAATAACACAATTGGGTAAGCATGTATGCTTTATATATGCTTTGGAAGTATAAACAGATAAAATAAAGGATGAGGAAGATGATTATCAATTTTCCTTACATATTTGGGAGGAAGTGTTGAAGCCAAGAGCCGCGGGAAGGGGGCAAGAGGCAGAAGACGAAGGTGTTTTGGGAGAGCGGGAGATGGGAAGTAGAGAAGACGGTGAAGGTGAGTTCTGGGACGAGTAGGAGATGGAAGAGAAATTTTTGGCCATGCCTTTCCTTTCCCTTAATGGCTTTGTCAAGTGTGATCTTTTTTCATAAAATTTTCTTTTTCAATTTTTCTCTGGTTTGCTTCTTAGTTTGGTTGGATTTTATGTATGAGATGGCCAAGAAGGATATGACGAGCCAAGGTTGGGAATGGATATTTTTTGAGAAACTTCAAGCCTTTGAGTTTTCCGGGATTTTTTTCTTTGCTGGGTTGGGTTTTTGCCCCGCTGTGGTTCATTCTCTAGCTTGTCTTCCTAAAAAATTTCCTCTTTTTAGTTCTTCTTTGACAAGTTTATGGTGAGAAGCTTTTTTTCCTTTTTTTCACTATCATGCTCTGGTTATTGTATCTCTACTCCATATTTTTTTAGGTTGGAAATTTTATTTAGTTTAAGGTTTTTCTTGATAAGACAGCCCATTTACTATTATTATACCTTCCCGAGATGAGCATTTCACCAAGTTTCTACAATGATTAGATATATTTTTTGGGTAAAATTTTATTGTTTAATTTATGTTTATAAATAATTTGTTTTCACCAATGTTTGATTCAACACTTAATGATTCAATCAAACTATGTTTATGCATATTATGAGCACCTGGACCTTTAACTAACGGGGAATTCGAGTAATTTTATGTAGGTGGTAGGAGTGCCAGAATCAAAGAGCAATGGAGAAAGCTATGAAAGAGATTACAATAATAGTCCCAGTGATGACAATAATAGTTCAAGTTATATTTATAACTTACAAGAGTCAAATTAAGTTCTTATATTAATAGTATATGACATATGTATGTGACATATTATGTTTAATCCATCAGTTTTTGGGAAGATGATGTTTGCACGAGGTCGCTAAATAAAAATCGAATGATGGCTACCAGGCAATATTCAATTGTACAAAGCAGCTGGAGATGGGCTTGACAGAGAAGATGATAGCACAACATTCCGCAATTGAATTAGTCACAAGTTTTAAGAACATTGAAGTTGTCATTCATGTACTAAAATCTTTCCATGTGTTTAATTTTTTTGTCGGATGTTTGTTCACTAGTGGCAGCTTGCATTTTTCAACTAGGCTTGTAATAGTAAAATAATATACTTAATAGTATATATAATATACTACTTATAAATAAAAAATACTGTTGCATCGTTTTATACTTTTAAGTGTAGTTTCTTCAATAAGACTACCACATTGTCATATCACGTGGTTAAAGTGGAGGTGATGCTTGAATGAGAGAATCACATTGCCATTGTGGTTATCATAAATTATAAACAAAATGTTCATAACTAGCATGAGCAAGAAACATTATTGCCCAAAGATTTTTATACATCATCATACAAACTTCACATACAAAAGAACACTTTCAATGCACCGAAGAAGCCGTGCATTCTTCTAAAGCGTAAAATTGCCAAAAAAAAGAATCTTCATCCAACTTTTTTGACAAGGAAATCTTAAGTACTGCACCAATTAAAAATAGAGCACTACTAGCACACAAACTTTACAGAAACAAAACAGTTTGATGCAAGGCCTTCAATTCTACGACTTGAGGACCTACATTCCCTTTTCTCATTCACCAACAGAATAATACAAACTTAGTCTTTCATTCCATGTTGCACGGAAGAAGAAGATCTTGCCAAAATGAAACAATTCTTTACAAATAAATAAATAAACTTGTAATTCCAATCATAAATCACACTTGTATATTTATTTTGCGGTGAAACTGTCTCCATACTTCATAAATATCTTCATATCACCCTTTCAATGGCACATTTCTTCATACTATTGAGATGCAGTAGTGGCCGATTCGTGACATAAGAGAACAAGCAGCTTAGATTAGTGAAAACTTATGGACCATCAAATATGGTGCATCTTAATTTAGTGAAAATCAGTCTGGATAATCCTAAGAACTACTCAATTCAACTATAATAACATTGTTCATACAATGGATCTGGGATCTTGTGACATAGCAGGGAGGTTTTACAAATAACCTACAGGGATATAAAATAAATACTAAAATTCATGCAAATTGATTCACTACAACATCTGTTAAGCACCACAATTAAAAAACCATAGATTCAAAGTAAGAAGGCTTATCATGTTCAAAATAACACCTTTTTATTGAAAGACCATTGTATATAAGTTCTTATCGTAGCATTTCTATCATAGCATATTAAGTTATTATCATATTGTTGGAAAAAAAGGTCCATACCTAGCACACAACTCTGCAAGTTGGATAACGTAATTGCCCATCAAATATACATCTGCATAACAATAGAGGTGCTAAAATTACAAACCATTAACTCGAAACAACAACTATATCATTTTCAAAATCTCATGGCACAATCATGAGGAGAGCAAAATATAGACATAAAATTTATAATTGCAATAGACTGTGAATTGAGTTAACGAAAAAAAAGTGTTTCCTTCATCAGATTACTGAAAACAACATAATTTGCAAGTAGTTATTACTCTTATCAGCATTTTAACACAAACAAGAACCTGAAAGCCTGTAAACTATACTGGGAAAAAAGTTCAAGCAAAAATGTTAAATAAATAGATATAATATAAATTAGCCAAGTTTAATCGCGACTTAACTTTGACATTGGAGTCAAAATTTTCAATGCTTGGAGTGAAATTTCCCACATCTATCTCAGTAAATAAAAAATAAAAAAATCATGCATCGCACGGTCGGCTTGTCATATGCTTCTTGCCCATCTCATACTTAAAATCCTACCAAACCAAGGATTCAAAAACGAAAACAATCAAATAGAATAGTGAAAGAACAATTTTATGTAAAAAAAAATCACAACGCCATGGGCTAAACTTCCCAACCCAAAGGAGAGGTAAGGAAGCTTAAGGTGGAAGAGGAGGAATGGGAAGCTTGAAGGTGGAAGAGGATGAATCGGCTGCTTGGAGATGGGCAAAGCCGTTGGCTAACGTCTCCCAAAATAGGGCCCACACTTTTGCCACGCGTATCTTTTTTGTTGGGGCGTATCTAGGGCGTGTTTAACGCTGCGTGAACAAAAATTTCTCCGGACGAGAGATAGCAGGGAGGATTTGTACGGCGATAAGATAAAGCAGAAATACGATGGGAGTTAAAAAATATTTTTTTATAATATATAATAAATGTTTTAAAAATTTTATATATATTTATTATATTTTATATTAAAATATTGTCAAGTGAATCACCGATGTACAATTAATTTTCCCTCATTTTTTTAAAGAATTATGTGTTAATTTATTTTTTTAATATAGTAAAATATATTAGATCTGATTGAACACTGTTGAACCATACATGTTGTGCATTGGTTAAAAATTCGATACGATGGAAGTACTAAATGTATTTAAAACTATATAAGTTTGTATCTATACTTAGTTTACATAAAAAATAATTTGTTTAATAGTATTTTTTCAATATATAACTAGTCAAAGATCCACGGCCAAATATATTTGAAATTTATTAATAAAACATATTAAAATTTTAAAAAATTAATTTAAAAAATTATTACTATATTATTTTTAACTAAAAAATTACATTTGATTTTAACAAGTAAGTTTTTTATAATTAAATGAAAATTTTTAAAATATTTTTAATTCGGATGGGTTTATGCTCTAAAATTAAATAAATAAATAAAATCTATAAAAAGTATTATTAAATAAAAAATTCAATAATTATAAATGTATTAAAATTTATCAAATTTTTTAATTATTTAAAATTATACTCCAATACTTTTCTCCTCCTTCTCATCCTCTCATTACAACTACTACTATTACTACTACTACTACTACTACTACTACATAATAATAATAATAATAATAATAATAATAATAATAATAATAATATGTATTAAATAACAAAATTATTTTAAATATTAATATATTAAATAGATTAAAATTTAAGTAGAATTATATTCCAATGCAACAATATTTTTAAATTAATTTAATTTAAATAGAATTATACTCCAATGATTTTTTCATAATAAATAATAATAATAATTTTAAATTAGATAAGTAATTTCATGGGATTTACACTTTGCTAAACAAACAGACAGTAGGATGAGGAAGTGAAAAATAAAATGCACGGCGACAGCTTTGATTACACCCTCGTTCATAGTTTTACGTCATCTAAACTCATGTCATTAGAATTACTTTGAATAAAAAAATTCAACCGAATTAAAATCATTTTTTTAATATTAATAACTATTTTGGTTCACAAAGAAAAAAATAGAGAAAAATTAGAAAAGACGTGTATGGAATGGAGAGGAATTATATATATGAGGGGCGGGTTGCTGTGCTGAGCCATTGGCTATGCTTGAATTTGAATCTAGTAGTTAATAAAGCATGTGATGGTCAAAAAGCAATCGGAAAACCAACATAGCACAAAATTGTTATTGAACCACTATTCTCCATCTCCCTCCTTTTCGCCGCCTTGCCGCCACACCTCTGTTGCCGGCCGCCACACCTCCTGCATCCTCACCATGGTCTGCATCCCCCTCCCCACGGGCGTCGTCGAGCTCGGCTCCACCGACCTCATCTTCCAGAGCTCCAATCTCACTTCGACATTGCCAACAATGCTCGCCTACTTCGACAACATGCATCGCCTCCACTCCACTGCCGTGCCCTTTACCCGCTGAGGGTGGCCAAGGCCGACGACATTGGTCTTTTGGAGTGGGAGAGGGTGTACCTTGACAGGCATTGTGCTTCTCAACATTGCCTTTGTAATCATGGTGTGTTCTCTTGTTTTCTTCCTTTTCACTTAAGACTTTGCTAAAGTTTGGGTTTTCTTTCCCCTGTTTTGAAATTGGTCATTGATAGAATGTTGTGTTGCTTCTAGCTAATAGTGGTTGTTGTTTATTTCCAATTAATAGTGGCACCAGATTGGCAATCATATGGTTGATTTGGAATGGAAATCAATTTTGAGGTGTTATTAAGATTGGTAGGACTTTGCTAGATGCCTGGCACTTGTTTGTTGGATTGCCAAAGAAGTGAATGCTACAAATCCTATGAATAATTTAGTTGATATATAAATTTTCAGTTGTGTATATGACCGGCCAGGAGGACAAGATTAGCTTACCCTATTGATTGAATAGAAAATGTTTGTATTTGATGAACTGGTTCACTGATGGAATGTATGAGGTCCTTTTACTTCTACTTTCCCACTGGTTTAGTTTGAACGAGCTACCTCCATTTTAGCAAAAAATCAGCTCCTCATTGGTAACCATCTGATCAATTTTCTATCCTTTATAGGTCTTTAACCACACCTTGTTAAAATGCTGTGAAGTTGTTATAATGTTTATGCATTCCTCGAACGCAATTTATCTTGTGACAAATGCAGTTGATTGAAATTTTATTTTTTCAAAAGTCTATAGCCATTCATGTATACAACCAACCAGGAAGGAAAAGAGTAGCTTATCACTGTGACCAAGTAGGAATTGTTTGTGTTTGTTTATAGGCTTTCTATTAGGAACACGGCAAACCATAATGGAAACAAAAGATGGAGGCGCCACTTGGGTTTCTAGGTCCATTCCTTCTGCCAAAGATGAAGACTTTAATTACAGGTTCAACTGTATTGGCTTCAAAGGAAAGGAAGGTTGGATTGTGGGAAAGCCAGCAATTTTGTTATATCCATTAGATGTTGGCAA
>JAURVB010014019.1:0-10520 GCA_033002965.1 Piper betle | reverse complement strand
GGCCTCAGTCCCTACCATGCCATGTAGAGAAGCTTCAGGGAAATAAGAGCTTCTGTAGTCAGTTTCACCCGTTGCCTTTTCAAGGCTCAGTGAGTCATCTGCAGCACTTGACTGTTGTTGGGAAGATGGCGCGTGGCAAAGGACCATCTTCCAATCTGAGCTCTCTTCACAATATTCAATCCTTTCACAAGATTTATTTGTAGCCGACGGCTGGCAACTCGCTGTAACCTCTTTCTGCCTCTTTGCAAGCTCACCAGCGAGCAAAGTGTTGCTGGCCATGATCCTTTCCACATCGTATCTTGATATGTCAAAGTTGGTGACAGCATTCACTCCCCGGAATTTGATTGCAGCTATGTCATAAGCCTCGGCCGCTTCTTCTTGGATACCTAAAAAGTCCAATATTACAGATATGACAGTCATACATGAAGTCTAAGAAGGGGGCGCGTGCTTGCTCCGTGTTTACTTTTGTGGAAGCTCAGCGGCCTTGTGTAAAACGTTTTGTAAGCGGCCTCAAACATGAGAACTTAATTAGTAGGTCACGGTTTCATTTCTGCTGAAAACTTTCCCACTTATATGAAGTATTGCTGCGTCACATGAACGTACCAAAATATGGGTACCGATTTTCTTTTTAAAAAATAATGGGGCTATATTCTGTCACAATGCTGGACTAGTATATACGTAATGTTCATATTTCAACTTCTGAGTCCTAATAATCATTGTTGATGCAAGTTGCAACGAGGAACTGTTGATCAAAAGATTCTCAATATATCTTCTTAGTACTTACTGAAGGTTCCAAGGTAAAGGTCCTTGTTTCCAGCCACCCTGCCTATTCTCGCTTGCCATCTTCCATGCTGGTGATGCCTAATTATTTAAACACAAAAGAAAATAAATTAAGAACCAAATAAATTTTGTTGAAGAGGATGAAGATATAAAACTAGCTAGTTTGGTCACAGTTTCCACTGACACCTATATTATTATTATATGCATCAGTCATTGCTATACTATATTCAAACCTTGTTACACCACGGTACATGGAAGCTCCTCTTGAGAATCCACTGCTTTTCCTGCAATAGGATTATAATATAAGGTCTTCCAAAGTGCGACAAGCCACTATCTCTTGCTTTGCAAATGAGAGCAAAGGAAAGTTTATTACCTTCTTAAATGGGCAACATACTCTTGTCTGCTCATGTTTTTCATTTCTTCAAGTTGCTCGTGGTAGCTTTCCAGCTGCATGCAGACAACAGTACCTCATTTTCAGCAAGTTCTGTCACATGACATAGAAAAAATCTACTAGTAAACGGGTGTAGATATCATTTTTTATACCGGGAAGTTTATATGAGTTGAAGGACCCCAGTACTTAAGAGCAGCTGAGTCATAAGCTCTTGCTGCTTTCTCTTCCTTATCATAACCACCTAAACAAAGGAACTAAATTAATAAACACAGGCTGTGAAACTTAAAATATGAATCAAAGAGGTTTGAGAGCTGAAAAACTAAGAAAAGTGGTTAGTGGCTTTTTTTTCTTATTTAGAGAATGACCATACCTAAATAGACTGTAAGTTTGAGCAGAAAGTAAATACACCGAGTAGACAACATGCAAAAAAAAAAATGATCATTAGATTCTCCACAAGAGTTTTGTTATTCAAGAGAAAAAAGGAATATATTTCAGAGACAAAAATAAAAAGGAAGGTACAAGACAGTAAGGAGGACACAAATATTCTATATAAGCCAACCTTGTCTTCCTTTTCTGGTTTGGCCTTCCTTCTTGCAACTGTTGTCCCACAGATGAGCCTCATACCTACCTGTCCAGCGATGCCTGGCCAAAGCAAAATCCACTCTTAGAACTTAGATATATATTTGATGAAACACGAGAAATGGTCACCATAAAATTGAAAACAGCGTAAGAACAAAAAGCACTGTAAAGAAGCATAAACAAGTTGCTATATGAACACAAATTCTGACCTTGTAACACCTCTATATTGAGAAGTTCTTTGTCCAAATGTATCAATGGACTTTCTGTGAACCGGCTGCTTCTGGGTAAGCTTCCCACCCCCTTTTCTTGGTTACCAAAGCAGCACATTCGCCAGGCAGCTGCTGGGGGTAGTGATGCAGCTTGATTGAGAGCCGGGGCTCATGGACAAGCTCAAAGATTGGAGATCTCCATACCCCATTGCACCAACAGCGGTAGACCCTCCCCCATTTGCAACCAGACAATTCTCAATCTTTTGATTCATCTCGCCGGTGCTTGTGTGATACTGTCTTCCATTCCAGCTCTCCTCTTGTATCAGGGTTAAGTTTTGGATTGGATGTCCAACATGGCTTTGTCTGTTTTCTCCCTCCAATGGCGCATCATAAATGCCATGTCTACCTATTCCGGAGAAGTAATGGTTTTGCTGGACTTGAATATGCTGTCTGAAGGGCTGGAAGAGGTCCAGATATTGGTGCCTATTAGTCTGATCAGAGTCCGGGTTTTGCTGGTAGTATATGCTGTCCAAGCTCAAAGCCATGGTTTCTCCATCACTGTTACTATACTGATGGGCACCCATTGTTGCACCACCTAAAAAGTCTTCCAGTTTTGGGGATGTAGTTGGCACCATTCCTGGGGGCACTAAGAGGAAGGACAAGGATGAGGTTAAGAAAAACTGCTAACATAACAAGTGTTATCCGAGTGTACATACCTTCTTGATGAGATATTGTGAGGGCTTCCATGATGCAAAGGGAGCCATCAGATTTAAGCGGCATTGCAGAGAAGTGAGGATAGTGACCACCACTCTCTGTTCCATAGCAGATAGATGAGTTGTTTGTGTGGGGAGCTAAAAGGAAGCTTGAAGGAACAGCAGAAGTAGTAATCTGTGCATGATGATGAGGATGTTGGCCTGCAGAAACCTCCATATTCATGTGAGGTGAAAGAGAGAAGCCTAACCGGTTGTTGCAGTTGTCGTTCACGGACTTCATCTCCTTCTCTCAAAAACCTTCTGGAGGGGATTGAGGGGAATACCAGATACAAGTTATAAACTCAATTATTGGAGAAACCACCACAATCACTCCCCTCATCAGCCCTTACTCCACCATTTTTCAGTAGCACAGAGATTTTGTTTTGTAGCTGCAGACTCACGGCAGTAAGCAAAGAATTATCCCTCTACTCTCTTGCTGGATATGCTAGTCTTCCAACTATCTAAATGAAAAAAAAAAAAAACAGGCAGAAAAGCTTTGGAAGCAAAACAAAACAAGCCCCCCTTTAAACTAAGCAAAAAGAATGAGTTTCAGCAGCATTGCTGAGTTGCATCCATAGGGATCTGTGTCTTGGGAAAGACCATGTTTACCCCTCTCCTTTGTGCTAAGACAGCCCTTAATCCCACTATAAAAATCATATTACTACCTAATAAAAAGATACTGCAGAGGAACATTCAAACATCCAAAAAGCCGAAAGGTTCTCCATTCCTTTTAGGTTGAGTATACATAAAAAAGAAAGGAAGATGAAGCCAGGGTAATTTACCTCATAGCAAATTTGAGCTTTTCGGAAAGCTGTAGCTACAACTTATTCTATTCTTTCTAGTTGCATCGATAGCCATCACAGTTGAGTTGAGCAGATAACCAAAATAGGCTACTCTTTTACTCTCTCATGGCGATGGATTGACAGCTGAAGACAACTGTCCCACCAGTCATCTCAAGACAGTACTATCAGTGTGTTCGTCTGTAGCATTAAGATCTACGGTAAAAAATGAAAACAACTACTTTCACACCATACCACTCAAGAGCTATTGGCACCTCAAATCAAATCACAAAAGAAGAAGCTGATAAAGGAAAAGATAAAGATTTAGAATAACATATTATTATTGTTACTAAATTTGATAAGCACAGCTTGATTGTTGTCGATGGAATTAAGAGATGAAGTCATGGATATTCTAAGATTTTGGTAACGTAGTCAACATGTCTGACAGACAAAAAGCAGAATGTGGGACTATATATTATGAACATGAAATATTCCTGGAATGATAGCCAAGGGCCCGGAAACATGCCAATGCTTATGCCCTTTAAGCTAGAAATGAAATGACTACCTTATTGTATTGCATGATTGCTGGACGCTATTAAGTGGCGGGTAATTTCACCGTTTCCTACCAAATTGAATTTACTTCATCTTTTATTACGAAGAAACTGCCCAGTGCACTTTGATATTTTGATTATATGCAAAGGGTAGTCAACTTCACTTACAGAAGCTCAAGTATAGGCTGATGAACAGGGGTGATGCAAGGATTAACTTGCTCTACCATTAAAACTTGATGAATTTGATAAAATGGTCATGTCTTGTAACAATCTCCAGTTGGAAACGAAGCAGCATCTGTGACAGCAAATACTGGGTATTCAGCGTTTTCTTTTCTTCCCCATCTCGGTACCATGTTTTGGGCTTTTGGTTGTGCATGGAAACGTTTATAGTTGCAGGGTTGCAGCATTGATCTGGTTGTTGAATGGGCGACAGAATTTCTCATTGACATCATTTGGCTTTGAAAGAAAGAAACAGTTTGAAAGGGAAAAACAAGGCTCACACACGTACACTGCTCATCAGCTATGAAGACTGGAGGCTCTCTTTTGATTGTTGTAATGATGATAAGATCCACCAAGGCAACAACTTCCCACCCATATACACTACCTTGTACTAGGAACACACTCTCTCATATTAGGCACTCCCCAGCTCTTTGAAGTTTGATCATCAGAGCATTTTGTTTCTTTTCCCCCCTTTCACTTGCGCTTTTGGTCACATTGATCGTATCTAAAGCAATTAGCCTTTGCTTATTTGTTAATGGATTGCATCTGCTATCTCTCTGTGAGTGCTTGTTTTTTTACAGTGATTAGTGCTCAAGGCAGTTATTACTCTTTTTTCCACTTGTATGAATAAGTGGGAGATTTGTAAGAAAAGGGTCATCTTCCTTTCATCCAGTTGATTTCATTACCATCTTTGACTAGGAGGAACAGTTGCTTACAACTATCAACTTTTCTTTCTTTTGTTTTCCAAAGGAGCACTCACAAATATCACTTCCTTTGGTATGAAGAAACTGGTTCTGTTTCATGAATGAATCACCTTTCTTCCAAATATATGAAGAGGCCTTTGGCCAATCAATGCAATGCAATAATGGAAGCCTTTCATTAGTAGTGCAATACTTTCCATACATTCACATGAATCCGTAAGCATATTTTCGACTTGGGTATATATTAGTTTATAAATTGAAACAGTCCGAGTGCCCTCTCAGTGTCATTTTTTACAGCTATATTGCATTTCCTCCGATAAAAGGTAACGCATGCATAGATAAAACACATTTTTTTAATATAAAAAATAAATAAATATCGGCCACATTTGAAAGTGTACGGTAATGCAAGCTTCCAAGCTGCCCTGGTTTGCAAACGGGAAATTTTATAATAGATTGGATTTCAGGTTTGGTGATTTGTTATATACGGTGAAAACTCAGTCCTCTTTCAAAAAAAAAAGGCTAACTCACACTTGTGAGGAAAAACAAGCTAAAATTCTGCTATATATTGAGAAAAGAGTAGAGTAAGAGCTAACTCTGAAAGATTCCACAGCCACCCAAAAACCTGGTTCAATAGTGATGGAATGTGGTAAAGAAAACGAACAAGTACTTGAAATTGTATGATGTTACAATTCATGCAGCCTCATGCCTCATCTATCACGTCTAGGGACCTCTTTCTTTATGACAATTGAAGGAAGACTTGATGTAGTCAAGCACGAGAAGACCCATGAGCATGAGCGCCCTTGATATAACAAAAGACAAGGCTAATGATACAACAAAAGACAAGGCTGCAGGAAAAATTTATACAAAAAAAGTGATCATACAAGTCTCTGTGATCAATAGATCTCTGATCTATTTTCCCACTTTGGATGGTCCTTATCAACAGAAAAGAAGGATAAATTGCAAGATCTTTGAGAGAATAGCAAAACGAGAGATAACCTGGATCTATAAGAGAATATTTGTTCAAGCACCTGATTCACATAAGATGAGTAGCATGGACTGCCGCAGTTGGTCAAAAGTTCACTCTTTTATTCTCGGTAAGCCATAGGTGCAAGCAGGAGGGGGCACGTAGAAGCAAACCAACTTCTGGGCCTTCTCGGTTTATCTCAAACACTGTGCTTTAACTACGAACAAGAGTCAAGGAGCATAAGCAGTGTAGGCAAGGGTGAGGCCTGGCGTGCAGATCTGACAAACCTGCAGTCTGGTTTTAAAGACCCTTCATGTTTTCTTTTTATTTTTCTTCCTCAATTTGAAATGGCCAATATTTGTTGTTCAATTCATTCAAGAACTATATAGTGGCTTCATCTGATAAAAAAACATCTGATACTTGAAGATTTTTAAAATTTGCACTGATCTTGCTGTTGGGTAGATTTGTACAATATTATTACTGATGACTAAAGCTGGTTTTCTTTTGTGAGAAGTGAATTCAAGAGCACTTCGTTATTGGTTGATTATTGCAATGAAGATACCTCAATTTGCATGGCCCATTTTTCTAAACGGTAAGGGTGGCTATCAGAGGGGGTGTATGCTTGCATGCGAAGGAGTTGGGTCACAATCACTCTGCATATGTATAAGAAAACATCACTATGTGTAATCTACCACATCACTCTGTATAATCTATCATCACTCTTTATAATCTGTCTCCCAATCCACCACCAGACACCGGTAGTTCTACTACTTCATGCCATCAATTTGATTCTTTGGCTCGCGGTTTGGTTCAATCAACTTGATGTAGCTTGTGGTTAATTAAAACCTTGAATGAAGATCACAACAAACAAGATTATTATTTTACTTTCTATAAGTGCCTTTAATCTTTCCTCTCAATGTGATGGGAGGATATATAGCTAAGTTTTCCGGCTTTAAAAGTTGGTGGCAAATTATTGAATGCAAGTATAAAGTGGCCCCGGGGAATTGCATAATATCAACCTTCATGTTGTGTTGCGGAGCCATCTATCTGTGACAACGATAGCTGTGAAAATTCTTTTATAAATAGGAAAAGGTTGTACAATCCTGCACATATATATATATGACTACCATCACTTCAATTCTCACCAAGTTGGACCTGATTGTTTTATTTTTTATTTCACAAGTATTAAATCATCTCAGCTCTTACATCACAAGGAAAATAGCCAATTAATGAGTCTTGCGGAAATAGAATTATTATCTTTTTAACACTCCAAAAAGCTCTTGCAGAAGGAAAAAGAAATATTCTCTGCCATGTAAACTCATAATCTCTAGTTTGCAGATGATAAAATCCTTCTTCAATGGGCCGTTTCTTTTCCACAGTCACAAGAGTACTGTAAAGTATAAACAGTTCTGGAATGGAAAGAGAATTTGAGAAGATGAAAAATGGATTAAGAAACCAAATAAGAAAAGCATTTAAGTTTTTTTTCTTTTTTTCCCCAAAAACAGAAGTCTTTGCATTTAATCCTCATTTGCTTTGGGCCATATATCCCTAAAGATTATTCCGTACACGGGCTCTGCAACAGCTGCAAGGGGTCCCCTAAATGCATGCCCAGTTGAAGAAACAAAACAAAAGCCTTCCAAAATTCAAAAACTACTGCTGTAATTGGAACTGCTATTAATTAATGAATGAAGGCTATGGAGTACCCACCACACAAGAGAAAGAGCAAAGCAAAAAAACCCAAATTCTGCAAACTGTAAAGTTGGTCTAGCTGCTCAAGCAGGTTTGTAAGTGGTGGACAATGTCTTTCCTTGTGGGAACACCAAATCTATGCCAAATCCAACCGCTAATGTCCCGCAAATGAGCTTGAATGGAAATAGAAAGCCAAGTACTTCTTTTAATGGCGGGAGAGGAGATATCAAAGGTAGAGAGGAAAAGCAGATGAGCCACAGAGTTTGCAGACCATTCTGCCATTGGAGCTTTTACTGGGCACTTTAATAGTGATGACAACTGATCACTATATTGTGGATTTCTCTTTACCTGCAAAATGTCCACAAATAATTCCAGCAACCCATGAATGTGAGGTCGCAATCTGAGTGTTATATCTGATATGTCATCATCGCTTAATCACACTCGTTTCCTCTCTGCCTCTGTCTCTGCCAAATGGTTGTCTTCTCACTACAAGCACAGATCCATTCCTGTGGCTGTCATGGACGTATCTAAGATTCTAAAGAATAGATTTTTGCATTTTGTTCTTATCCAATGCCCATGTTCACATTTCAAACTCATATAAATTGCAAAATTAACTGTAACACTTCAAATTTAGTTCACAGTTCACTTGTGAACCAAACATGTTACAGGCCCTAGTTAAGTCGGCTAACCCGAATCCAACTCGTACGGATCTAATCTCGACGTCTTAAGATGAAGATACGACTCGTCATACATGGATGAATGCATAGAATCCTAACATGATACTACATGGATGACATGCAAACTAAATTACATACCAATACAATTACGATCAAATCAGTAAAAATTCTAAAATAACACGGACAGAATCTCCCCTAAAAATGTAATTAGGGGCCACCCTATCAAATAATATATATAAATATATATGCATGTATCAACAATTTCATTCACACAGAATCTAATCTACTATACACTCATTCTGAAGCTTGGGTCTCAACCCACAACGCTTCCACTGCACAATCTATTCACATTTCCTTTTCCTGTCATCATGTCTTAGTATTTCATCTCATCATGTCCTCAAATTTTAGTATTTAATCACATCACATCAATATAATAACATCATAACAAAATATAACCACTCAATTGACTGACATGTGTGCAAGTGATGACAGTGCTCCTCCGTCCAAATTGACTCCTCTAACTCGTGATTATTACCTACATATAGTATAAAAACACGTCAGTAACAAGTGTTACTGGTCTGGAAAATAAAATAACTATAACAAGCTGGCTATGAGAGCAAACTCTCATATGAAAGAAAACATCATATACTCCTCGTGAACACTCTGAAGGGCACCTACTGAAGAGCCATTGGGCTGCAGACCCGGTAACGTCCCGAACTGACTGATCTGTTGCTGCTAATGCCTCTCTCGGCATTTTCTTACTTCATTTTCTAGTCGCAAATCCTAAGCCCTTTCCTTACCTCCATATTTCTCCTGGCCTTGAGCACGAAGGCCGAGTACTCTCAGGCAGTTGCCTTTAGTACCCTTTAAACCACAAGTCCGGACATGCGTTGTACTAAACAGTACCCATAAACCTCCACGTTTTCTGGGTGTGAGGAACTCAAACGTGAGAGTTGTCAGGATCCCTCAGGAATGGAACAGTCTGCTGCACTAATCCAGAGCCCGCTTTGACTATCAACGACATCCGCTCATGGTACGTGCAGTCAATTTTTCTATCTCTCGTTTCACTGAAAACTCGATAAAATATATATATAGGCTTGGGAAGGGATTTATATAATAGGCTCGAAGGCAACTTGTGGTTGATCTTGTTTTCGAAATCATCCTCGAGGGATCTCATCTTCGAGGGGTTATTAATCTGGAAAACTGTTCGATTAAATAACCCGAGTTAAGTGGAATCCAATAAAGCGCCACTTAACCTGTTCTGCAAATAATAAATTAAACATACAATAGAAGAGAACGTAAAATAGAGCTGAGTCCTAAACAGACCTGGTAGAAGCTCCTAGCGTGTCATTGCACCTAGGCGGCGATCTCCTACTTCGTACCTACACATCAAAACTTAATACTAACGCCCGCTAACTAAATGATGAATCAAACTCGTCATGATCAAATACACTCAAAATACAAACATCAATCATAACAATCAACAATTATAAATGTGAAAGTAATTCCAACTTATCCTATTAACACCAATTTTATTATATTTCCTAAGTTACGTTGTACTCGATTATCATGCTCATATTTACTTTACTTCATTAGATCACTTAACATTCATTCTCAATTACTTGCATCATGCAATCATCACTTCATTCATACTCATACATTTATCATGACAATTGATCAGTCTTAGCATGTTGTGCTAACATTCATCAATTTTAGATGATCAATTTGGAGGTAATTATACCTCACGTTGTCGACGATCCGTGACGGTTAGGGTCTTGCCACACATCTCGGAGCTCGAATTCGATGCTCGGCAGCGTTCGAAGTCGATCAGGTTTGACTGAATGAACTCGGCGAAAGATCGACCAAATTCCAGCAAATCCAATTTTTCGGCGGGTTCTGGTGGTTTTTCGACAGGTTTCATTGGTTTTTTGGCAGCTTCTGGCATTTTTCCAGCGATAGTCTCCGGCGGCATCTATTGGCTGGAAAGAAATGGTATTGGGTACCTGTAACACCCCGTTTCGGCTCACCCGTGAACCGACCCGCAAATGTCACCGGGGACCGAACCGTTCGTTAATCTACTAGATTCGGTTAAGCCGACCAGGATCTACTCTCGGCGTCTCGAGATGGAGATGCAAATATGAAATGCATGAATGGGAACGATTGGGTTCTAACAGAGTCCTACATGCATGCTATGATGTACAAAACAAAAATAAGACAAAACAACAAATG
>JAURVB010014018.1:0-14911 GCA_033002965.1 Piper betle | reverse complement strand
TGTCTTATCACCAATACATGCAACCACCAGACTAGTTTTATTGGATATCTTATATAATAACTCTGATCCAGGGTGAACAAGAGTCTCGTTCTATAAATTCATGTCACAGCACTTGTGAAAACTCATGCAAGCTTCTGAACGATCGAGAAGTTAACATAAATTCGTCCTCAACTACTTAATAGTTGACCACCACGTAACATTTCAATCAATACCCACAACATTAACTACTTTCCGACATTCTAATATTTAATTTGATAATGATCTTTCATTAGAGATAAGCAGTGAAAGATGTTACAAATACTTCGAGCATGTTGCTAGCTACATAGTTGTAACATATATATCCCCTCATACCAGCTCAAATACGCAATATATGTTTTGACTTCCTCTCTATTCTGATCCAACTTCACCTCTACAACCTGTGAATTTCCCATTTCCCCATGCAAAAAACATGTTCCACAAAAAAGAAACCGATCAGATTAGCGTACTAAGCATCAGTCCAGGCAGCAAAAGCAGGAATGTGAGCCATGGAACTGATGGAATGCCTAAGTCGAGAGGTACTTGAAGGATTCCAAGAGCTCAAAGGAGTACTAACAGCAGCATATTTGGAAGGATCACCCTTGGAGAAAAGCATTGAGATAATATTACTGTTCTTGTCAGGGCTTCCCTCTCTTGAACTACTTAAACTTGTGACAAGTGATGAAGGATTGGAGACATGGGCCATCCCAACCTTGGCCGAATCATTCATCCCTTCCGACGAATTAACGGCCTCAGTCCCTACCATGCCATGTAGAGAAGCTTCAGGGAAATAAGAGCTTCTGTAGTCAGTTTCACCCGTTGCCTTTTCAAGGCTCAGTGAGTCATCTGCAGCACTTGACTGTTGTTGGGAAGATGGCGCGTGGCAAAGGACCATCTTCCAATCTGAGCTCTCTTCACAATATTCAATCCTTTCACAAGATTTATTTGTAGCCGACGGCTGGCAACTCGCTGTAACCTCTTTCTGCCTCTTTGCAAGCTCACCAGCGAGCAAAGTGTTGCTGGCCATGATCCTTTCCACATCGTATCTTGATATGTCAAAGTTGGTGACAGCATTCACTCCCCGGAATTTGATTGCAGCTATGTCATAAGCCTCGGCCGCTTCTTCTTGGATACCTAAAAAGTCCAATATTACAGATATGACAGTCATACATGAAGTCTAAGAAGGGGGCGCGTGCTTGCTCCGTGTTTACTTTTGTGGAAGCTCAGCGGCCTTGTGTAAAACGTTTTGTAAGCGGCCTCAAACATGAGAACTTAATTAGTAGGTCACGGTTTCATTTCTGCTGAAAACTTTCCCACTTATATGAAGTATTGCTGCGTCACATGAACGTACCAAAATATGGGTACCGATTTTCTTTTTAAAAAATAATGGGGCTATATTCTGTCACAATGCTGGACTAGTATATACGTAATGTTCATATTTCAACTTCTGAGTCCTAATAATCATTGTTGATGCAAGTTGCAACGAGGAACTGTTGATCAAAAGATTCTCAATATATCTTCTTAGTACTTACTGAAGGTTCCAAGGTAAAGGTCCTTGTTTCCAGCCACCCTGCCTATTCTCGCTTGCCATCTTCCATGCTGGTGATGCCTAATTATTTAAACACAAAAGAAAATAAATTAAGAACCAAATAAATTTTGTTGAAGAGGATGAAGATATAAAACTAGCTAGTTTGGTCACAGTTTCCACTGACACCTATATTATTATTATATGCATCAGTCATTGCTATACTATATTCAAACCTTGTTACACCACGGTACATGGAAGCTCCTCTTGAGAATCCACTGCTTTTCCTGCAATAGGATTATAATATAAGGTCTTCCAAAGTGCGACAAGCCACTATCTCTTGCTTTGCAAATGAGAGCAAAGGAAAGTTTATTACCTTCTTAAATGGGCAACATACTCTTGTCTGCTCATGTTTTTCATTTCTTCAAGTTGCTCGTGGTAGCTTTCCAGCTGCATGCAGACAACAGTACCTCATTTTCAGCAAGTTCTGTCACATGACATAGAAAAAATCTACTAGTAAACGGGTGTAGATATCATTTTTTATACCGGGAAGTTTATATGAGTTGAAGGACCCCAGTACTTAAGAGCAGCTGAGTCATAAGCTCTTGCTGCTTTCTCTTCCTTATCATAACCACCTAAACAAAGGAACTAAATTAATAAACACAGGCTGTGAAACTTAAAATATGAATCAAAGAGGTTTGAGAGCTGAAAAACTAAGAAAAGTGGTTAGTGGCTTTTTTTTCTTATTTAGAGAATGACCATACCTAAATAGACTGTAAGTTTGAGCAGAAAGTAAATACACCGAGTAGACAACATGCAAAAAAAAAAAAATGATCATTAGATTCTCCACAAGAGTTTTGTTATTCAAGAGAAAAAAGGAATATATTTCAGAGACAAAAATAAAAAGGAAGGTACAAGACAGTAAGGAGGACACAAATATTCTATATAAGCCAACCTTGTCTTCCTTTTCTGGTTTGGCCTTCCTTCTTGCAACTGTTGTCCCACAGATGAGCCTCATACCTACCTGTCCAGCGATGCCTGGCCAAAGCAAAATCCACTCTTAGAACTTAGATATATATTTGATGAAACACGAGAAATGGTCACCATAAAATTGAAAACAGCGTAAGAACAAAAAAGCACTGTAAAGAAGCATAAACAAGTTGCTATATGAACACAAATTCTGACCTTGTAACACCTCTATATTGAGAAGTTCTTTGTCCAAATGTATCAATGGACTTTCTGTGAACCGGCTGCTTCTGGGTAAGCTTCCCACCCCTTTTTCTTGGTTACCAAAGCAGCACATTCGCCAGGCAGCTGCTGGGGGTAGTGATGCAGCTTGATTGAGAGCCGGGGCTCATGGACAAGCTCAAAGATTGGAGATCTCCATACCCCATTGCACCAACAGCGGTAGACCCTCCCCCATTTGCAACCAGACAATTCTCAATCTTTTGATTCATCTCGCCGGTGCTTGTGTGATACTGTCTTCCATTCCAGCTCTCCTCTTGTATCAGGGTTAAGTTTTGGATTGGATGTCCAACATGGCTTTGTCTGTTTTCTCCCTCCAATGGCGCATCATAAATGCCATGTCTACCTATTCCGGAGAAGTAATGGTTTTGCTGGACTTGAATATGCTGTCTGAAGGGCTGGAAGAGGTCCAGATATTGGTGCCTATTAGTCTGATCAGAGTCCGGGTTTTGCTGGTAGTATATGCTGTCCAAGCTCAAAGCCATGGTTTCTCCATCACTGTTACTATACTGATGGGCACCCATTGTTGCACCACCTAAAAAGTCTTCCAGTTTTGGGGATGTAGTTGGCACCATTCCTGGGGGCACTAAGAGGAAGGACAAGGATGAGGTTAAGAAAAACTGCTAACATAACAAGTGTTATCCGAGTGTACATACCTTCTTGATGAGATATTGTGAGGGCTTCCATGATGCAAAGGGAGCCATCAGATTTAAGCGGCATTGCAGAGAAGTGAGGATAGTGACCACCACTCTCTGTTCCATAGCAGATAGATGAGTTGTTTGTGTGGGGAGCTAAAAGGAAGCTTGAAGGAACAGCAGAAGTAGTAATCTGTGCATGATGATGAGGATGTTGGCCTGCAGAAACCTCCATATTCATGTGAGGTGAAAGAGAGAAGCCTAACCGGTTGTTGCAGTTGTCGTTCACGGACTTCATCTCCTTCTCTCAAAAACCTTCTGGAGGGGATTGAGGGGAATACCAGATACAAGTTATAAACTCAATTATTGGAGAAACCACCACAATCACTCCCCTCATCAGCCCTTACTCCACCATTTTTCAGTAGCACAGAGATTTTGTTTTGTAGCTGCAGACTCACGGCAGTAAGCAAAGAATTATCCCTCTACTCTCTTGCTGGATATGCTAGTCTTCCAACTATCTAAATGAAAAAAAAAAAAAACAGGCAGAAAAGCTTTGGAAGCAAAACAAAACAAGCCCCCTTTAAACTAAGCAAAAAGAATGAGTTTCAGCAGCATTGCTGAGTTGCATCCATAGGGATCTGTGTCTTGGGAAAGACCATGTTTACCCCTCTCCTTTGTGCTAAGACAGCCCTTAATCCCACTATAAAAATCATATTACTACCTAATAAAAAGATACTGCAGAGGAACATTCAAACATCCAAAAAGCCGAAAGGTTCTCCATTCCTTTTAGGTTGAGTATACATAAAAAAGAAAGGAAGATGAAGCCAGGGTAATTTACCTCATAGCAAATTTGAGCTTTTCGGAAAGCTGTAGCTACAACTTATTCTATTCTTTCTAGTTGCATCGATAGCCATCACAGTTGAGTTGAGCAGATAACCAAAATAGGCTACTCTTTTACTCTCTCATGGCGATGGATTGACAGCTGAAGACAACTGTCCCACCAGTCATCTCAAGACAGTACTATCAGTGTGTTCGTCTGTAGCATTAAGATCTACGGTAAAAAATGAAAACAACTACTTTCACACCATACCACTCAAGAGCTATTGGCACCTCAAATCAAATCACAAAAGAAGAAGCTGATAAAGGAAAAGATAAAGATTTAGAATAACATATTATTATTGTTACTAAATTTGATAAGCACAGCTTGATTGTTGTCGATGGAATTAAGAGATGAAGTCATGGATATTCTAAGATTTTGGTAACGTAGTCAACATGTCTGACAGACAAAAAGCAGAATGTGGGACTATATATTATGAACATGAAATATTCCTGGAATGATAGCCAAAGGGGCCCGGAAACATGCCAATGCTTATGCCCTTTAAGCTAGAAATGAAATGACTACCTTATTGTATTGCATGATTGCTGGACGCTATTAAGTGGCGGGTAATTTCACCGTTTCCTACCAAATTGAATTTACTTCATCTTTTATTACGAAGAAACTGCCCAGTGCACTTTGATATTTTGATTATATGCAAAGGGTAGTCAACTTCACTTACAGAAGCTCAAGTATAGGCTGATGAACAGGGGTGATGCAAGGATTAACTTGCTCTACCATTAAAACTTGATGAATTTGATAAAATGGTCATGTCTTGTAACAATCTCCAGTTGGAAACGAAGCAGCATCTGTGACAGCAAATACTGGGTATTCAGCGTTTTCTTTTCTTCCCCATCTCGGTACCATGTTTTGGGCTTTTGGTTGTGCATGGAAACGTTTATAGTTGCAGGGTTGCAGCATTGATCTGGTTGTTGAATGGGCGACAGAATTTCTCATTGACATCATTTGGCTTTGAAAGAAAGAAACAGTTTGAAAGGGAAAAACAAGGCTCACACACGTACACTGCTCATCAGCTATGAAGACTGGAGGCTCTCTTTTGATTGTTGTAATGATGATAAGATCCACCAAGGCAACAACTTCCCACCCATATACACTACCTTGTACTAGGAACACACTCTCTCATATTAGGCACTCCCCAGCTCTTTGAAGTTTGATCATCAGAGCATTTTGTTTCTTTTCCCCCCTTTCACTTGCGCTTTTGGTCACATTGATCGTATCTAAAGCAATTAGCCTTTGCTTATTTGTTAATGGATTGCATCTGCTATCTCTCTGTGAGTGCTTGTTTTTTTACAGTGATTAGTGCTCAAGGCAGTTATTACTCTTTTTTCCACTTGTATGAATAAGTGGGAGATTTGTAAGAAAAGGGTCATCTTCCTTTCATCCAGTTGATTTCATTACCATCTTTGACTAGGAGGAACAGTTGCTTACAACTATCAACTTTTCTTTCTTTTGTTTTCCAAAGGAGCACTCACAAATATCACTTCCTTTGGTATGAAGAAACTGGTTCTGTTTCATGAATGAATCACCTTTCTTCCAAATATATGAAGAGGCCTTTGGCCAATCAATGCAATGCAATAATGGAAGCCTTTCATTAGTAGTGCAATACTTTCCATACATTCACATGAATCCGTAAGCATATTTTCGACTTGGGTATATATTAGTTTATAAATTGAAACAGTCCGAGTGCCCTCTCAGTGTCATTTTTTACAGCTATATTGCATTTCCTCCGATAAAAGGTAACGCATGCATAGATAAAACACATTTTTTTAATATAAAAAATAAATAAATATCGGCCACATTTGAAAGTGTACGGTAATGCAAGCTTCAAGCTGCCCTGGTTTGCAAACGGGAAATTTTATAATAGATTGGATTTCAGGTTTGGTGATTTGTTATATACGGTGAAAACTCAGTCCTCTTTCAAAAAAAAAAGGCTAACTCACACTTGTGAGGAAAAACAAGCTAAAATTCTGCTATATATTGAGAAAGAGTAGAGTAAGAGCTAACTCTGAAAGATTCCACAGCCACCCAAAAACCTGGTTCAATAGTGATGGAATGTGGTAAAGAAAACGAACAAGTACTTGAAATTGTATGATGTTACAATTCATGCAGCCTCATGCCTCATCTATCACGTCTAGGGACCTCTTTCTTTATGACAATTGAAGGAAGACTTGATGTAGTCAAGCACGAGAAGACCCATGAGCATGAGCGCCCTTGATATAACAAAAGACAAGGCTAATGATACAACAAAAGACAAGGCTGCAGGAAAAATTTATACAAAAAAAGTGATCATACAAGTCTCTGTGATCAATAGATCTCTGATCTATTTTCCCACTTTGGATGGTCCTTATCAACAGAAAAGAAGGATAAATTGCAAGATCTTTGAGAGAATAGCAAAACGAGAGATAACCTGGATCTATAAGAGAATATTTGTTCAAGCACCTGATTCACATAAGATGAGTAGCATGGACTGCCGCAGTTGGTCAAAAGTTCACTCTTTTATTCTCGGTAAGCCATAGGTGCAAGCAGGAGGGGGCACGTAGAAGCAAACCAACTTCTGGGCCTTCTCGGTTTATCTCAAACACTGTGCTTTAACTACGAACAAGAGTCAAGGAGCATAAGCAGTGTAGGCAAGGGTGAGGCCTGGCGTGCAGATCTGACAAACCTGCAGTCTGGTTTTAAAGACCCTTCATGTTTTCTTTTTATTTTTCTTCCTCAATTTGAAATGGCCAATATTTGTTGTTCAATTCATTCAAGAACTATATAGTGGCTTCATCTGATAAAAAAACATCTGATACTTGAAGATTTTTAAAATTTGCACTGATCTTGCTGTTGGGTAGATTTGTACAATATTATTACTGATGACTAAAGCTGGTTTTCTTTTGTGAGAAGTGAATTCAAGAGCACTTCGTTATTGGTTGATTATTGCAATGAAGATACCTCAATTTGCATGGCCCATTTTTCTAAACGGTAAGGGTGGCTATCAGAGGGGGTGTATGCTTGCATGCGAAGGAGTTGGGTCACAATCACTCTGCATATGTATAAGAAAACATCACTATGTGTAATCTACCACATCACTCTGTATAATCTATCATCACTCTTTATAATCTGTCTCCCAATCCACCACCAGACACCGGTAGTTCTACTACTTCATGCCATCAATTTGATTCTTTGGCTCGCGGTTTGGTTCAATCAACTTGATGTAGCTTGTGGTTAATTAAAACCTTGAATGAAGATCACAACAAACAAGATTATTATTTTACTTTCTATAAGTGCCTTTAATCTTTCCTCTCAATGTGATGGGAGGATATATAGCTAAGTTTTCCGGCTTTAAAAGTTGGTGGCAAATTATTGAATGCAAGTATAAAGTGGCCCCGGGGAATTGCATAATATCAACCTTCATGTTGTGTTGCGGAGCCATCTATCTGTGACAACGATAGCTGTGAAAATTCTTTTATAAATAGGAAAAGGTTGTACAATCCTGCACATATATATATATGACTACCATCACTTCAATTCTCACCAAGTTGGACCTGATTGTTTTATTTTTTATTTCACAAGTATTAAATCATCTCAGCTCTTACATCACAAGGAAAATAGCCAATTAATGAGTCTTGCGGAAATAGAATTATTATCTTTTTAACACTCCAAAAAGCTCTTGCAGAAGGAAAAAGAAATATTCTCTGCCATGTAAACTCATAATCTCTAGTTTGCAGATGATAAAATCCTTCTTCAATGGGCCGTTTCTTTTCCACAGTCACAAGAGTACTGTAAAGTATAAACAGTTCTGGAATGGAAAGAGAATTTGAGAAGATGAAAAATGGATTAAGAAACCAAATAAGAAAAGCATTTAAGTTTTTTTTCTTTTTTTCCCCAAAAACAGAAGTCTTTGCATTTAATCCTCATTTGCTTTGGGCCATATATCCCTAAAGATTATTCCGTACACGGGCTCTGCAACAGCTGCAAGGGGTCCCCTAAATGCATGCCCAGTTGAAGAAACAAAACAAAAGCCTTCCAAAATTCAAAAACTACTGCTGTAATTGGAACTGCTATTAATTAATGAATGAAGGCTATGGAGTACCCACCACACAAGAGAAAGAGCAAAGCAAAAAAACCCAAATTCTGCAAACTGTAAAGTTGGTCTAGCTGCTCAAGCAGGTTTGTAAGTGGTGGACAATGTCTTTCCTTGTGGGAACACCAAATCTATGCCAAATCCAACCGCTAATGTCCCGCAAATGAGCTTGAATGGAAATAGAAAGCCAAGTACTTCTTTTAATGGCGGGAGAGGAGATATCAAAGGTAGAGAGGAAAAGCAGATGAGCCACAGAGTTTGCAGACCATTCTGCCATTGGAGCTTTACTGGGCACTTTAATAGTGATGACAACTGATCACTATATTGTGGATTTCTCTTTACCTGCAAAATGTCCACAAATAATTCCAGCAACCCATGAATGTGAGGTCGCAATCTGAGTGTTATATCTGATATGTCATCATCGCTTAATCACACTCGTTTCCTCTCTGCCTCTGTCTCTGCCAAATGGTTGTCTTCTCACTACAAGCACAGATCCATTCCTGTGGCTGTCATGGACGTATCTAAGATTCTAAAGAATAGATTTTTGCATTTTGTTCTTATCCAATGCCCATGTTCACATTTCAAACTCATATAAATTGCAAAATTAATGTAACACCTCAAATTTAGTTCACGACTTGTGAACCAAACAGGTATGTTACAGGCTCTAGTTAAGTCGGCTAACCCGAACCCAACTCGTACGGATCTAATCTCGACGTCTTAAGATGAAGATACGACTCGTCATATATGGATGAATGCATAGAATCCTAACATGATACTACATGGATGACATGCAAACTAAATTACATACCAATACAATTACGATCAAATTAGTAAAAATTCTAAAATAACACGGACAAAATCTCCCCTAAAACTGTAATTAGGGGCCACCCTATCAAATAATATATATAAATATATATACATGCATCAACAATTTCATTCACACAGAATCTAATCTACTATACACTCATTCTAAAGCTTAGGTCTCAACCCACAGCGCTTCCACTGCGCAATCTATTCACATTTCCTTTTCCTGTCATCATGTCTTAGTATTTCATCTCATCATGTCCTCAAATTTTAGTATTTAATCACATCACATCAATATAATAACATCATAATAAAATATAACCACTCAATTGACTGACATGTGTGCAAGCGATGACAATGCTCCTCCGTCTAAATTGACTCCTCTAACTCATGATTATTACCTACATATAGTATAAAAACACGTCAGTAACAAATGTTACTGGTCTAGAAAATAAAATAACTATAACAAGTTGGCTATGAGAGCAAACTCTCATATGAAAGAAAACATCATATACTCATTGTGAACACTCTAAAGGGCACCTACTGAAGAGCCATTGGGCTGCAGACCCAGTAACGCCCCGAACTGATTGATATGTTGCTGCTAATGCCTCTCTCGGCATTTTCTTACTTCATTTTTGGTCTCAAATTCTAAGCCCTTTCCTTATGTAACGACCCGCCATTTGTCACAACATTGTGGGCCTAGCTGGCAAGGTGTTACTCAAAATTTAAGCAAATATGTCTAACATTTTTTTAAACAAAAACATATATAAAGATCCCACAATCTTGGACCGTTTCCCAGTAGCCACACTTATTTCTCAAATAGTAAAAAAGAAAGGAGCCCTCATATTTATTTTTGCTCCATGCTCTGGTTGTCAATCAGCCTAATCTCGTATCTGCACACCTGCGGAGGCAATTCCGCGTTAGTGATTACAACACTAAGTAGTATAATAGATAAAACAAAACAAGTACATTCCACTATTTCCTTAAGTTTATTTTAATATGTGGTGGAGCGATTCCGCTATACTCCAAAATAATGCGGAGGAGGTATCCGCTGTGATCTGCACACCCCAGCCGTAGCCCTTTTGTGGGGAGGCTACCACTACCGTCTCCAGTGCCAGTGCCTCACACACCCCGGTCGTAGCCTTTTTGTGGGGTAGCTATCACTGCACTCAGGTGATTGTTGCGCCCCGTTTGTGGGGAAGCTCTCACTACCAATTTTAGTGTTAGTGCCTCGTACACCCCGGCCGTAGCCTTTTTATTGGGAGGCTATCACTGTACTCCAGTGCCAGTGCCTTGCACACCCCGGCTGTAGCCTTTTTATGGGGAGGCTATCACTGCACTCAGGTGATTGCTATGCCCCGTTTGTGGGGAAGCTCTCACTGCCAACTCTAGTGTCAGTGCCTCACACACCCCGGCCGTAGCCTTTTTATGGGGCGGCTATCACTGCACTCTAATGCCAGTGCCTTGCACACCTCGGCCATAGCCTTTTTATGGGAGGCTATCACTGCACTCCAGTGCCAGTGCCTTGCACACCCCCGTCGTAGCCTTTTTATGGGGAGGCTATCACTGCACTCAGGTGATTGCTATGCCCCGTTTGTGGGGAAGCTCTCACTGCCAACTCTAGTGCCAGTGCCTCACACACCCCGGCTGTAGCCTTTTTATGGGGCGGCTATCACTGCACTCTAGTGCCAGTGCCTTGTACACCCCGGCCGTAGCCTTTTTATGGGGAGGCTATCACTGTACTCCAGTGCGATGGAAGAATCGCTGTGCCTCACTCACCCCATCATCCATTGGTATTTCCTAGGTTCAACGACCCCTTCATTAAATTCTCACACCCCATCATTCATTCATGAATAGGTATTTTCTAGGTGACCTTAAGTCGAACCATGACCAGTCGACTTGATAACCAACCATATCGGTTCATCTATATTTATTTCATAATATTTAGGTTCGAGTCTTGTAATAAAAATCATGGTTTTTACACCTTACCTCCATATTTCTCCTGGCCTTGAGCACGAAGGCCGAGTACTCTCAGGCAGTTGCCTTTAGTACCCTTTGAACCACAAGTCCGGACATGCGCTGTACTAAACAGTACCCATAAACCTCCACATTCTCTGGGTGTGAGTAACTCAAACGCGGAGTTGTCAGGATCCCTCGGGAATAGAACAGTCTGCTACACTAATCCAGAGCCCTCTTTGACTGTCACGGCATCCGCTCATGGTACCTGCAGTCGGTTTCTTCATCTCTCGTCTCATTGAAAACTCGATAAATTATATATATAGGCTTGGGAAGAGATTTATATAATAGGCCTGAAGGCAACTTATGATGGATCTTGTTTTCGAAATTATCCTCAAGGGATCTCATCTTCGAGGGGTTATTAATATGGAAAACTGTTCGATTAAATGGCCCAAGTTAAGTGGAATCCAATAAAGCGCCACTTAATTCGTCTTGCAAATAATAAAATAAACATATAATAGAAGAGAACGTAAAACAAAGCTGAGTCCTAAACAGACATGGTAGAAGCTCCAAGCATGTTATCGCGCCTAGGCGGCGATCTCCTACTTCGTACCTACACATCAAAACTAAATACTAACGCCCGCTAACTAAATGATGAATCAAACTCGTCATGATCAAACACACTCAAAATGCAAACATCAACCATAACAATCAATAATTATAAATGTGAAAGTAATTCCAACTTATCCTATTTACACCAATTTTATTATATTTCCTAAGTTATGTTGTACTCGATTATCATGCTTAAATTTATTTTACTTCATTAGATCACTTAACATTCATTCTCAATTAATTGCATCATGCAATCATCACTTCATTCATACTCATATATTTATTATGACAATTGATCAGTCCTAGCATGCTGTGATAACATTCATCAATTTTAAATGATCAATTTGGAGGTAACTATACCTCATGTTGTCGACGATCCGCGACAGTTAGGGTTTTGTCGCACGTCTCGGAGCTCGAATTTGACGCTCGGCGGCGTTCAAAGTCAATCAGGTTCTACTGGATGAACTTGGCGGAAGATCGGCCAAATTCCAGCAAATCCGGTTTTCGGCGGGTTTTGGCGGTTTTTCGACAGGTTTCATTAGTTTTTTGGCAGCTTCCGACATTTTTCCGGCGACAGTCGCTGGCGGCGTCTATTGGCTGGAAAGAAATGGTATTGGGTACCATTAGAACTGGCTCAGCGAGCCCTACGCGTCTATGGCGTCAACATGGTCGGCGGAGGTGGCGGCTCGTCGAAAAATGGCTAAAACAATGGTGGCGGCGATGGGTGACTCAATCCTGGGCAGCGACGACCTCCGTTCCAGTCAGGAAAGGTCGTTGGGTGGTCGAGGGTGTCGAGGCGACCACCCGATCATGGCGGTGACGGTAGCGCGACGCAAAGGCATAGCTTCCTCACGTTGCAGCGGCCAGATGGTGACCGGGCCTGGTCGGGGCAGCATAGCGGTGCCGTGGCTGGGCTAGGCGGCGCCGATCTGTGGCAGGGTGGCGCCCACAGCCGCAGTGACGATGCTGCACGGGGATGGCGTCGGGGCAAGGGTTTGGGGAAGAAGGCGTTGGGAGGGAAGAAAAGGGCTGGTGGCAAACTTGTAAATATTACTTGACTCGTCTTCGGCTCGAGTGAAGAATAATAATTAAGTCGTCGTAAATTCTAAAAAATTCCATAAAATCGGGAAAAATCTCATACAATCAAACAAATACCAAAACATCATAATGACATGCTCTAGAACTATCAACCCACCCAAACTACCTGTAATGCGTCCCAACGAGGTAAATGGCCTAAAACTAATTCTATGACCAACTATATATAAAAATAAAAAAATAACGGGCATACTTTTATATATTCTAATAACTCATTGTATTCTGCTGTGTTTATGACGTTATTATTATATACTTGGGTACGCATGACCCTCGTAGCTTATACATGTCACTGGTGTAGGCTTAGTACACGTATTCTGAATCTAACTCGATTCGAAAATAATAGTTGAACCGACCGATTCTGAATATAAAACTCTGACTCGAATTATGGGTTTTACACTTTATTACAGTGGAAGGGATTGACAAACAATAATTAACAGAGTCAAAACTGATTGAGATCATTTTATCCAGAGTTTAATGAAACCGTTAAGCCAAAATTAACACATTATTGCACTCATTCAACCATTACAATAACGCATGGCAATATTATAATCGTACGTGACGCTCTTTGATCGACACCTCGAATCCAAATAAATTGTAAAACTGTGCATTGATAAGACTACTTGATTGATAAATGCACACTTCAAAACTGACAAGAAAAATCACATAACAACTACACATTCAAATGAGCATATATATTATTTATAATAATTACGATCTAGAATAAACACCAATTGTAAAAGCTAAACCATTGAAAAAAATTCTCTTCGAGCACAACTAAGACAAAACACCATAATTAAAATAAATTATACTGAATGCAAAGTCTTTAAAAAATATTTTATCACCATTTTCATGTATAATCAAATATGAATATATAAGATTAGAAAAAAATATTGGTACAAAATACAGCAATTGATTTGTTCTTAACATCATTAACCCGTATCCTACTTTTGGAAGACTGGATCTTACTTTCAATGATCAGATTATTAATAATAATATATTGTTCCATTATACACTATGGCACCAACACTTCTATTTGAGTATCCAAATTGTTGTATTGAGGTACAGTGAGGTGATGGAATTGGGTTGACTCCAATCATAGCATTACAATTCCATGGATATATAAGAGTCATCATTGAACTTTGAGCAAAATTATTGTATGGTCCCATGGGATATAAACCACTTTGACAAACTCCATGTAAATAATTTTGATAAACTCCATGTGGCCTAGGTGGATACATTCCGAGTTCGACTTCGTGAGGGAACCCTCCTCCGTTGTTCATCATAGTCCCATATCCATTGTCATATGTTGTCCATGAACAATTACTAACAATTTTAGGTATTGACTTTTTGACCTCCTCCACACGTTTGTCGCTCAGTACTTAGAATTAACTTTGAGAACATTTTCCACGGCCTCCTCTAATTTGAAAGTCACAAATCCAAATCTTTTGGCTTACGTGTTACACTCTCGTATATAATAACAACATCTGTAATGTTCCATCTGTAATGTTTCCATATTTTTCAAAATAGCTCCTAAGATCCTCTTCTGTTAGAGTAGAAGGCAAGTAGAAGGCAAACCACCCACAAATAATTCGTATGGTTGATATGAGTATCATCAAGTACCATCATGGACGTTGTCACCGTTTCCAATTTATTCGTTCGTCGTGACGATTTGTCTGTAGGGCTTTTCCTACCTCCACCTTATAAACAATCATGTTAATAAAAATATCATAATTATTAATAAGACATTAATATGATAATTAAGTGGTTTAATTTTAATAAAGTACACTAATATTATTTAAGAGCTTTCATTTATTGGAAAGATAATTACAAGTTAATTAAAAAATAAATGAAACCTGAAAATATAATATATACGTAGCCTTAAAAGTTTAATTCTTAATAAAATTTATGATATCATTTTTACTTAATATAAAAATATAAGTGAAATCATAATCATATAAATTCCTCCAAACAAAATACATCGCAAAATAATCTTAAAATTTCTTGTTTGATAATTTGTAATGTATTGTAAAAATCCATTATGTTTTTACAGTAGAAGCTAA
>JAURVB010014017.1:0-40093 GCA_033002965.1 Piper betle | reverse complement strand
AGCAGCAACACACAATGACGGCGGTGCGGCTAGGGTTTGGACGGGGAAGATGTCGGGAGGGGAGAAAAACATGGCTAGTGGCAAACTTGTAATTTAGTATTGACTCGATTCTGACTCGAGTCAAAATAATAACTAGTTCGTAATAAATTCTAAAAAAAATCTAGAAAAATATGGAAAAATTCCATAAACTAAAACAAACACAACAACATCCAAATGGCATGCTCTATAACTACTAACCCACCCGAATATAATCCAACGCGTCCTAATGCGTTATTCGGCCTAACACTATTTCTCCGATCAAACATATAAAAGAAAGAAAAATACTGCATACTTTCATATATTCTGATAACTCATTCCTCACCATCTTCTCGACGTTATCATCATATATTCAGGTACACCTGACTCTCATCGCTCATAACTCACGGCTGGTCTCGACTCAGCACGCGGTTCATGAAACTGACTCGACTCGAACCAACGGTCGAACCGACTGGTTCGGTAACGTAAAACCCTGACTCGAGTCACGGGTTTTACAAGTTCAGTTTTTTTTTCACATCATTATGACCTAATTTTAATTTTTTTAAAAGCACTAGTTAATAGATATTGTGAAATGAATTTTTATTATAATTACCTTGATAATTAAGATGAAAAGCTTAGAAACATTAATAGAATGAGTTGAAAATTTATAATTATCCTTATTATTATTTTTATTTATTTATATGAATTTTAAGTAGTAGGATACTTTAAATTTCTCTAAATAAAAGGTGTAGCTTATTTATATAAAACTTATAATTTTTTATCTAGCCACTATTATTTTGCAAATGCCATTTTCCATTGTAATTTTGTAAATAATTTGCAACCGCTTTAGAATGGCCAAAACTGGTGCATAAATTTAAAAATATGTATATTCTTACAACTAGCCGGTTGGAAATCAGTGGAAAATGTAGGGATGGGTTCGATCGGATATTGGTCATATCCGAATCCTACCTGAATCCAAAAATCTGAAACTGAATCCAACCTGAATTTGAAGATTATATCCATTTTATTTACTATATCCGTATCCAACCCGAATTCGCACGACCAGAATTTAACCCGATTGACTAAAATAATATAAATTATTAATATAAAAATTAAAATAAAAATATTATTTTAAATATTTTGAAACATAATTTTATAAAATATCAACTATTTGGATTAGATTCGGGTTGGATCACCCCAAATCCATGTCCAACCTGAATATTTTCGAAAATATTATATATCCAAAAAGTTCGAACCCAAATCCGATCCAAATCTGTTTTGGATCATATATAAACGGGTTAGATTTGCGGATATCGAATATCTAAACCCATCCCTAGGCAAATGTCATGAAAAAATGCCACTGTTTGCCGGTTGTAAAGACTTGTTGCATTTTGTGATTCCTATAAAAAGAATTAGCGTTGATGTTCCCTTTTTGTAAACCTCCTCAAGGGGAGAAAAACATAAACATGACACCCCTCGGACAAACTGGTTCTTTATGCACCTCTCTAAGTAGGGTGACAAGTGCTAAGGTGGTTTACCATTTTAGCAATTATTTTGAATTAAATTAAAACAAAATGACGAAATACTTTTTTCTATTTAGGAAAATGGTAAAAATTATATAAATTTAATCATGCCATTTTAATTTTGAAACATTAATGGCAGTAGCCTCTATTATTATTGTTTTACTAATTTACAGTTTTACTAAAAAAGATGTTTATTTTTTAAAATAAAAATATAGAAATAAATAAGAAATACTATTATTTTTATATTTAATTAAAATTTTAAATTATTATATATTTTTAAAAGTTGGTTTAGCATAAACATATTATGTAAGTGATACCATATTTGTCATCTTGACAAGGTTTTAATTTTGCCAAAGAATTGGGTAACTCAAATCAAAATTTACTGGATATTGACTATTTACTGTTGATCAAAATGGTCAAAGTGGTAAAAAGTCGTATGATAATGATAAATATCTTTGACTTGCACTGGAGAAGTAGACAAATTTCTTTTATTAAGAACACATTTAAGACTTGTCATTTCAAAAAGAATAACAGTAACTCCACCATTAATTATTTTATTTATGATTTTTTAATATGAATTTATAGTGATAAAAATAAAAATAACATGTCAAACCAAGACAAAATTCTTAACTTGTCCGCTATCATCTTGCCTAATAGGACAAAGATTAAGGGTATGTGGAAAGACTGATTTATTCGGATGGATATGAATTCCATCGCATTACCAATTAAATTCCATGTATATTTATTTGAACAAGCTGCTTGCAGCCCTATCTCCAAGCCACATGGGTGGGTTTGTGTCAGTGAGGGTCTTCTGTGCGAAAAGAATGAGGTGAAATTGCACTTCATTTTAATTGTTCCACTTAAGAAGAGTCTTTTTGGATTCCCTAATCATTTCAACAAATAGAAAATATTAAATTCGTTTGTAAAGAGGTACAGAAAAGAAACTTGGTTGACCAGATTTGTATTAGTGGAATACGAAAAACATACATATTGATAATTACTTCATTAACCCAAGTATTCGATTGCTTCACATTGTATAACCCCGTGGACGGAATGCGAAAACACACTTTTAATTGTGTATTTCATTTACACTATGAAACTTGGTTGGCGAAAAATACACTTACAGTTACATGCTTCATTAATAACCCACGTACCTAGTTGACCTCATGTTATGAACCATGTTGGTAGAAAATAAAAATGTACTTATAGTCATGTATTTCATTAACCCAAGTAACCCTTCAGCCTCGTGAAACCTTGTTGGTGAAACACAAAAAATATACTTGCAGTGGAATACTTTATTAACCCAAACATGAAGATAGCGTGATGAAGTTTTTTAGTGTACTATTTAAGTAATTTTCTCAATGTAAATTTAGGCAGGGTAAAGGTGGTTAAGTGAGTTTTCCAAGTGCAACGATAAATTTTTAAGGTGAAGTGAGGTAAATGAGGAAGTTTTTTGATATACTTTCTTCAATGTGTTTCTAAATGCGAATTTAGGTGATATGATGATGTGAAGGTGGAACTTTTAGACAAAATAATTATAGGGAACAAAATTTTTAAGAGAGGTGAAGGTAGGGGCTGAAGTTTCTTACTATATTATGTAACTGAGTTTTTGAATACAAACTAAGTTATTAATCAAAAGATGGGTTTTCTGAAGAAATAATAATGAAAGATAGGTCTTTAATGTGAGATGAAAGCTGGAAAGAAGATAAAAAAGGTAAGTTGTTAATATACTTTGTTAAGTAAGTTTTTGAATACACACTTAAGTGAGGTAATGGCCATGGAGGAAGGGGAGGGATGTGAATTTCTTATATAGGTGAGTTTTTTAATACAAACTAAGTTATTAATCAAAAGATGGGTTTTCTGAAGAAATAATAATGAAAGATAGGTCTTTAATGTGAGATGAAAGCGGGAAAGAAGATAAAAAAGGTAAGTTGTTAATATACTTTGTTAAGTAAGTTTTTGAATACACATTTAAGTGAGGTAATGGCCATGGAGGAATGGGAGGGATGTGAATTTCTTATATAGGTGTTTTTTACCGCAACTTTTTTATGTGTTTGCAAGTAATTTTTGACTATTTTACAAAGTAAATTCATTTGTTGCAATTGAGTTTATATTATCTCATGTTAGATGGAGTTAACTTTTATGTCTGTTAGTAAAACCCATATAGACTTGACCTCTAGGGATATAAATGTTTAAGTTGCAGTTTGGTCGATAGTATTACTATAACTATTTCCCATATTAAAATTTTTTAACGTAACCAAGTTTATAAGATTCAGTCATAATCAAGTTATTACCATTTTTCTATCGATTAAACATTTACCAAATGGTTAAATTTGTTGAAAATTATATATCATAAACCCAACTTTATTAAGTTGATTAAAATTAAGTTATCGTGAACACTTTCTCTCTCACAAATATAGAAATGTGCTAAGCATCTAATCTATGTTAATCTAGTATTAGAAATTATGAAATTAGTAAATAAATAATCTAAATTAAATAAATTCATCACATTAATGTTTTGATAATTAAAAATTTCAAGCTTAATGTTGAGATAGAAATAATTTTTACTTTTATACGTAAATAATTGAATAATATTTTGTCATAATAGGTTATCATTTATATCTAAAGTCGGTTAGGTTAAATTAACCTAGTTTGAAACCATTTTTCTTATACGGTGAACAAGATTTTATCATTTTTGCTCCAATTGATTCAGAATAGTTAGTAAATCGGTAAATCGAATGACCATTTACCACCCAGACCATCCAGACCAATCAAAATGAGGTGTAGCTTGGGCACAGAAATACACGACGTGACTAAAAATTTACCTTTGAAATTTGAACGAACGGCACAAAATAATAGTTCCAAGTCTAAAAGTGATTACGAAGACAAATTTTTTGGTCACCAATGGTGCAAAATATGGCTTCCATTTTTGGGATCGAGGTTTAGAGCATGGAAAATTTTTACCCACACCACACTTTGTTGCGTCATAACTGCACCTCATTTTGATTGGTCCACGTGGAGTCTATCTAGATTTTACTAATCAACAAACAGAACAATTTAACTCCGTTTATAAGGAATCACATACTCGGTTGACATCACAATATGAACCCAATTGATAAAACACAAGAAACATACTTACAGCTGAAAACTTAGTTGGCACCGCTTGTCAAACCAAGGTGCTGAAACAAGAAAAACCTACTTACACAAAATAATATTTTCCATCATATATTAATTATATTCTTGTGTACTCAGTTGGCAGCCCTTGTATAACCCGAATGGCGGAACCTAAAAAATGCACACACAAAATTTTATCTTATAAAAAACATACTTACAAATGATCAAGCTCTTCCCTTTCCAATGTTACAAAGATTCACGTATAAAAAATACTTGGTTAATTAGAAAAGGAACTTAGTTGGCCTTACGTTATGAAACCAAGTTAAAGGAAGGGGAGGAAGGGGAGTTTAATTAACCTAAGTCCCGAGTTGGCCTCACATTGTGAAACTTGATTAGCGCAACACCAAAAACACACTTAGAGTCGCATACTTGGATTTCACCTTAAAAACATGCCCTCACTCAAAAATTTATCTTTTCATCTGAAAAACTCACTTCCCAATGTTTATCCTACTTAAGTTTGTTTTCAGAAACTTACATAAATAATACAGTAAGAAATTTCCTCCATCTACCTTTATATTTAGGTTAACAAACTATTCGAGTGAAAGTGTCTTTTTTGTATTCCATTAACTGGCTTTCACAACATGAAGCCAATTGGGTATTTGGGTTAATAAAATATGTGACTGCAAGCGTATTTTCCGTGTTTCACTAACCAGGTTTTACAATATGAGGCCAACTGGGTACTTGAGTTAATGAAGTATGTGATTTCAAGTGTGTTTTTCATGTTTCACTCACCGGGTTTCACAATATGAGGCCAACCAGGTATTTGGGTTAATGAAATTCACAATCCTCCCTTTCACAATGGAGGCCAACTTGGGTTTTTAGCTGTAAATATGTTTCTTAAGTTACGTAAACTGGGTTCGCATTATGATGTCAACCGAGCATGTGATTCTTTAAAAACAAAGTTAACTTGTTCTATTTATCGAGATGGTTAGTGAAATCTGTGGACTAATCACAATGGGGCGCAATTTGGGTGCAAATAAATGGGGTGTGACTAAAATTTATGCACAGCAATTTATAAGCGTTGGTAAACATTTGTATTGAATTGAATGCATTGCTTGGTTCAACATGAGTTGGAACGGAATGGATGTGGCATAGTTTCTTCACCGCCCTTTGTATTTATAACTGTATTCTTAATTGTTTAATTGTTCCAAAAAAACTGTGTTCTTAACTTTTACTCGTTGCATTGTGTTGCATTTTACCTGAGAGATCTGCAAATGGTCCTTGAGGATCAGATGTAGAGCAATATTAAGTAGATGGCTTATGGCATCAACGTTGTTTGTTGTCGGATATCGCAAACCTTGGAGGAAAGCGGAATGGGAAGGGGAAGAAGGAGAAGGAGAAAGATATTGGATTGAAAATCAGCCCAACCAAGGTTAATTAAATATTATCTAAACCACTTGTTTTGATGACTCAAACTATTTAAATAAAAATAAAATTACAATTGAAAAAAATCCTTGTCCTAAGTAGTCAAATAATACAACAAACAAGTAATCTTGAATAGTGTTTTTACGATTGTGGTAACCAAACGAAACATCTGAAGAAAACAAGTACAACACATGCAATACTTCAAGCAAATCAACATAGTTGCCGAGGATTCACGCAAACAACTTCATAAGCTTGGTTGAATAAGAATACCAGGCCTGCACTAATAGCAATTGAATGAGCAACAAAAAAATTATTTCTGCTTTTGGTTAGAACAGATGAAATATGTACATTGCCCTCATCAGAGGAAGGGAAGAAACACAAAAGTGGGAGAATTATTGAGTATAGGACATCATGAATAAAGCTAATTCCTTCCATGACCAAGGGAAATTTAAATAGGTTGAATTACTGGACAAATTGAATTAATGAAAATTAATTGGCTGCAGTAGCAATTCAAGAATGAAAAATAATTGCAGACTTATCGCCATTACCGCTAGGGCTGCTAATTGAGCGAGCCAGCTTGTGAGCATTTTGCATTCGGTTCGGCTCGACTCGACTCGAAACTCGACGTTTAAATGCTCGAGCTCGAACTCGACTCGTACTTGAATCCTACGATTCGAGTTTGAACAAAGTAGTGTTCGACTCAACTCGACTCGATTATAACTCGAACTTGACTCAAAATTAACTCGTATCTCGAATCGAACCCGATTCAATAAAATAATATAATAATATACATAATATCACTTGTCTACTCAAAATAAATATTATTAATTAACTACGTATTAAGTGATGGTGGTGGTGCTTTTTTATTTTTTATTTTTTTATCAAATTTGGGTTGTCCTTGTAATCGAACGATCAAAATTAAAGTTTGAGAAAGAAATATTATTTGCCCCCGATTAAAATAGTCTTGTGGCAATCAATCTTGTTACTTGTGATGCACATTTCTTTCTGTTGTTCTTGATTCTACTTGTTGATCAATTGTTGAGATTTCCTCTTGTGTAGGTCTATTGCATTCTATTTTATGTAGGACTTGGTAGATGGAGGAACCATTGGTTATGAAGAGGAAACAAAGTCAGGAGGATGATGAAGAGTTGTTAGCAATTATGTGGAGCAAAACCAAGATGAAACAAAGAAAGATTGATGCGGGCAAAGAGCAACCACAAGAGAAATATTGAAGACATTACTCTCGAGAAGAAGCACAAAAGAAGAATGTGTAAAGCTAGTAGCAAGAGTAGTAATCAATCAAAAGTTGGGCATGTCATGGTAGGCTCTCGGTGCAGTCGGATCAATGGTAGGGGATGGAGGTGCAGCCAACAAACTCTGGTGGGATACTCTCTTTGTGAGCATCATTTGGGCAAGGGAAAATTGAAGAGCATGAGCAGCCTTCCTGGTCGCCACTCTGCGAGGAAGAACATGAACAGCATGTTCTCATCGGATGATATTGATGAGCAACATCAAACTCTAATGGAAGCAAAGAAATCAATGCAAGATAGAAAGAGTTGCACGGTTGGATTGGTTATTGAATGTTGTTGCTAGTCATGATCATAACGCTGCAATGTTGTCAATTGATGCTAGTGCTTGCGGGGATGGTTCAATTGGGACTGTCCCAGTTGATGATCAGTTGAAGAACAAGGTCGAGGTAAGTTAGTAATGGTTTTTTTGTTAGTGAAAAATGTAGAACGTGCTTTCGATCCTAGAATAGAAGCTTATTGTATATATGGTCTGCCTTGAAGTTATTGTGCCATGATCACCATGGCTTGGACATACATATGTTTTTTAATTTCTTGGAGCATCTTTGTGATCTTGGGTCTTCCTACCATGTTCATACTTCGTAGCGTGTATGAACTAAGTATGGTTTTTGGTTTAGACCTGGATAGATGGGTTTTACATGGTATGGAAAATAAATGGAGATATATCATAGGACTAAAAAAGGGCCTTCGGTTTGTGGTGGATTGTTTTGCTACCAATGGTTTTTTTCATTGAGTATGATTCGAATATTTTCATAGTTAAATGCGTATTGTATCAAGGATAATTGGTTAATTTTGGTTTTAAAACCTGATAAGACCATGAGAAAAGTTATTAGGTTGATCCGGATGGATGTAATACATTAATATATAGAAATTTTGTAGTTTTTCATTAAAATAAATTATAATTTGTAGTTCCTAGACCAATATCAAAGCCAAAGAAAAAATAAGGTATTTAAGGAATATCAAACGAGTCAATTACGACATCGGGTACACATGGCAACCCCTAGTAAGTATTTGCGTTTTCTATTTTTTGTTGCCTCTTCACCCTAATAGCCAATTAGACGTTCCTGACATGCACCGTAAATTAAGATTTATGTGAATGCAAATGACGAAATTACGAGGATTGGATGCCCAAAAGACGTCACCTAATTCCTCTCTTCTGACCAAGTACGCACAAATATTGGTGGAGTTGGAGTAACCATTAATGGATTTTGATTTGAACATTATTGTAATACCATATTGTAAACAACCTAATTAACAAATGGAAGGAACATGCATTATGCAAGTAATAATCAACATCATGACAAGCTCAATGCTTTTTTGATACGTCTAAATAGCTCTTAAACATTGTGCATGCTTGTTCTGGATGTTGAGTCCCGGCTTATTCCATCTTACTCAATCAAACATCATGTCAAATTCATCTTATATGTACAATTTTCTTACAAGGTTAAAAACAAGGTTAATATTCTTATATGTACAATTATTCTGAAACAAATAACTGTCTGCTCCTTCATAAGAAAGGGCTTTTGTGTCAGTCTGACAATTGGAAGTCATTGAAAGTTATGTCTGTTTGATTTTGTGTTCTGCAGTATAGAATGGCCTATGTTGCACCTGAGACAAGGAATGTTGGTGCTGGAGATTTAGTCGATGATCCAAAAAAGTTGCTCTCCATTATATTAAGGGTCATTTCTTTCTTGATCTTTTCATTGTATTACCTCTCCCACAGGTACAACATTATCAATCTCAGATTTCACTAATTCCTGAGTTAGTCGAACTCAATTTTCTGATGAGTTTATTTGTCTCTTTTTGCATGGATGGACTGAAGATTATGATCTTATTTGTCTTGCCAACTTATGTGGGCTCGTCAACTGCTAATTATGCTAAAAACCTTCTGAGATTAACCGTTCTTCTTCAATATATACCAAGAATAATTCGTTGTCTGCCTCTATTTGCTGGTCAATCTGCCAACGGCTTCATCTTTGAGACAGCCTGGGCTAATTTTGTCATCAATCTTCTTGTTTTTGTTTTGTCTGGACATGTAGTTGGATCATGTTGGTATCTTTTTGGCCTCCAGGTAACTTGAAAGTAGCAGACACTATGTTTCTTTTTCTATATGAATGTTTGCTTTGCTACAATACAAAGATTTGTGAATTGCACTTCGGACAATATTGATTGCATGTGGGTTCTGTTTAATTTGAACATTTTTTGTGCAATTTTTTAAATGCTGCTTACCTTAATTTATTAGTGATGTTCGACTTTGCATTCTCTAAATAGAAGAATATGTAGCTGACAATCAATTATGACCATCTACTATTCTATCTCCGAAGGTCAATCAGTGTCTCAAGGATTCATGCAAGCACTCACAAATCAAGAACTGCAAAGGCTTCATAGATTGTGGCCGGGGAAATCCTGATCACTTTGTGTTAGTCTTAACACTGATGGAGAGAGTTTTATTATTTCATGATCAATAATGGCATTCCATATTAATTTTCGAAGCTATTATGAACGAAAGAGTTTGGATACAACGAACCTATTTTTAGAGTTCAATCAATAGTATTGGCATTTGACTTGATGCAATGGCGAGGCTAATGACACAAAACAAGTCAAAATATTTCTCCCTTACCGCTCGCCCCCTCCAGAGGCCAAAAAAATTTAAAGAAGTCACCCAAAAATAAATTTTAGATGACACATATTAGACTCTTAGTCAACATATATATAAATTGCCGATATAAATACTAACGTAACCTCAGCACAAATTTGTGTAGAAATTTTCTCAATACAATTCAATGCTGATATATCCAGAATTTTCAAGTCTGGTTGCATCATACCATATATAATTAAGAACAAGGTATACCAGAAAATGAGTAAATAGGTAGTATTAATTTAAAATATCAATGTATATTAACCGAAACTACTTACAAAATTAACTCAAAAGATTCGAAAGGTGCAAATAATATTTATTCATAAATGTCAACTAAAAAATTTGGTGAATGAACAGAGCGACTTTGTTATTCCTAATATTGTACCTTAGTACAGCTAAACACTTTACATGTGTTTCTATAGATACATGTATGTTTCTTGTCGGTGTGTTAAGATGACATTATACCTTATATTATATATATATATACCTTATTTATATATATATATATATATATATATAAAAGGTATAATGTCATCTTAACACACACATGTATGTACAAGAAACATACATATATGTATTAGAAACACATGTAAAAGAGTGTATACATGTGTGTGTATAGAGACAAATGGACTGGTGTACAAAAAAAATAAAAAGTAAGCCTGGTTGAAGAAACAGAAGAGAAAACAAAGCAGTACAATGACAAAACTTTATCATTTTGCACCTATGGAATCTTTTTGAGTTAATTTTGTAAATAGTTTCGGTTATGCATATCATTTTGGCTGTATTGTTGGATTACAAAATCCGACGGCTAAGATGGCCTCCTTCTCTTGTTTACCAGAGGTTATTTCTTGGAACCATGGTTACTACTGTGTGGAGTGCACCTCCTGTATCACAACCTGCGAGGGATTGGAAGGGTGAGAGTATTGCTTTTGATCATTATTTAAGAACTGGGCAAGAGCTAGTGTGATGCTTAACTTGTTTTCTCTTTTCATTCTTTGCTTTCCTCTCTTTGTCTTGGTCACCATACTATGGCTAAGATAGATGTCGTCGAGGAAGATTATGGTGTTGGATCGTGTGAATCCATGGATGATAGATCGGAGTTGCACCAGTATTATGATGATATTGGTTTTGCCGAGCCGCAGTTTTTGCCTCTGAAAATGATCTGTGAAGGAGAACAATCCAATCATATATATTCAAGATATTTCACTGAAATAAAAAATACGATTCTTTTTACATCAGCACATGCAAAATATTTTCATCATTAAAACTGAAAGACTAGTTTGGTTGCATTGTTTTGTTTTCATCATTAAAACTTAAGATATGTTTGATTGTGTTGTTTTGTGCCCATTTATTGTCAAAAAATAAAATATTAACGATAACGAATAAAAATGGTATATGACATAGAGTTGGCAAAATATAAAATGTTAAAGGTTATTTTTATAATGCTTCACAAAGCGCTTGAACTTTTTTTTTTAATGCTCATTCCTTTCCCCTCCCCCTCTTAAACATAATTTTATCGACTCTGCCACTTCATAAGTGTAACAAAACAAAAATTGTGTTGAACACCCTACCTCTTTCAGCATAACCAATATCATAATAAAATCTTTCGCTATAAACATAACTGGCGTAACTACTTGGCTCCGAGGAGCGTGGTTATATATGTATGAACACCCGCTTTTGGCAGTGTTGTTATCGGCTTCGATGTTAGTACAAAACATTGTAACTAAACCGTGGTCGGAGAAAGCTCTTACGGTTCACTTTTGTAAATTTTTGTTAACCATTAACCCTGCATTTGGCTTCATTGTTAGATTCACTTATTAATTGTTAATCAAAGTTGCTAGCTTTCTATGACGGTCATTGACCTATACCCGTTCTAATATGTGCTGCTTGTTTAATGATCTTTCTTTGATCCATAGTTATTTTCTGCTCTTCCTCGATCTCTATTTATACTACTATGGCTAAGGCAGACAAGGAATTATTAGATCATGCTAAGTTGGATCGTGTGAATTCATGATTACTGATAGTTCACATTTGCAGAAATATTATGATGATATTGGCTCTGCCAGAGCCACAATTTTTGACTCTGAAAATGCTTTTTGACGAAGTCAAGTCAGCTAAGTGAAGAGATAAGAAAGGGATGAAGCTGGATCTTATTTTCGCGTATTATTTTGTCTGCTGATTCCTTTAATATATAAGCTGCATGCATAGCACTAACATCAGATGCATGCGCTCATTTGTTCTTTTAACAGGAAAAAAGAGACATGAAAGGGAACTGAGGAGAAGAGATTATTCCGAACAATGTTAAGTCGAGATAAATCAAAGAAAGAAGCATATCTTCTTATTGAACACTCAACCTATTGAGTTGAATATGTCATGTAACTATATGGGTGGAAAGTTAGTGCTTTTCCCTCCGTGTCTTCATTATTATTTTGAAGCCAATTGTGTAACTGGATCAAAGAGGAGCACATTGCAAAGCCTTTAGAAGAGAAAGATCATATTAAGGCACATCTCCATGAAGACCAAAGATCAAATGATCAAGAAGGCATAGGTACAGACGCTGAGCTTCCATTCCTGCTCAACAGTTTGGCTGCCGGCGAGGACGGATAAGGAGCACCGTAGGATTTCCTCATGAGGGATCCATTCTGGCAACAATGGTTGAGGGTGGAGGTGCCCACGTCCGACAAGTTCGGGGCATGCTCTTTTGCGAGTATCATCCTGAGAAAGCGAGGATTAGAGCAAACTACTCAACCATTTTTTAATGGCCGTGGATTGAGAAACGCGTGTAAGAATCCCGTTGATGTCTTATACACAGAATGATTTGGAGCATGGATCAGTGGAGGAAGGAGAGGTTAGTCCAGACATGAAGGATGTTACTGTTTCTAAGCCAAGTTCCTCCAATATGGTCACGTTAACTCCCCTAATCTTTGTCAAAAATCGTCTCGAAGAAATGCTAAGTAGGTATCTATCTTAGTTAAGAGCTGTGTAAAACAGATATGTTGTGTTATGGATAGAGTGTTCTACAATGCATTTTTTTAGATGAAATTTTTTATGAATGCATTAGTTTGAAAATCATCAGTGGGACACCAGTTTAGCAAGGAGGGGAGGACCTTAGGGATGGGTGATTTGATTACGGGCTTATAAGATACATAATACTCCAAAAATATTTGAATAGGATATTGATTTAGGATAATTCTATCTATGTCCGATCAAAATAGGTGGTGAGCTATCAAATTATATTTTAAAAAATAATTTTTTTATTATTTGAAATATATTTTTCTATTAAATTTTATATTATTTTAGTTAATAATATTGGATTTGGGTTATGTGTTTGGATCGGATATATAAATAATAAAAAATAAATATAATCTTGAAGTTAAATTTTCTGATTCTACTCGAATTTGGATATGGCCACATTCATACCTTATCAGAGATGAACACTCCAAGTGAAGTGACTGACTGAAGCGGTGAGCGTCTCTGGACATGGCATCCTTCGTCTCTTGGTTGGGGAGGTTTGAGCTAGCATGCAGCCACATGTAGATATATAGCTGTGGTGAAAAGCTGCCAAGGAAAAAAAAATAGAAGAATAAAATATCATTGCCAATATGATGCCATGTTAACATACTAATATAAACAACATTCCCATCATATGTTGCCACATTAACATATTACTATATATAAATTCATCGTTTGAGTTCATCTTCATATTATTTATTAATTTTTGTAGTATTTATTGACTGGGTAGTTCTTGTGTGAGTAAATGTTAATATTGGACGCCAATATCTGATGATTTACTATTTAACACCAATGGAATTTTTTAATATTTCATATACCTAATTGCAAGGTTCTTGGTGTGGGGTTCTTGGTTATGTACAGTTTGATGAATAACCATGTTATTATTATCGTGGAGGCTATGTTTTGCTATAATGTTTGTGTCAAAATATCTGATTTTTGTGTTAATCTAGTTTGACACTGATAGGCGTTTAGGGTATTTTAGGTATTTTTATTATTTCTGAACACTGGAATTTCATATCTACTCTAATTAATAAAAGGGCAACTCAATATTGGCCTTTGATTAAAACTATAAGATGTAACTATCTAAAATTCAAAAAATAAAAAAATAAAAAAATTTCATTCAATTAAGATATATCTTCAAAGTAAAATCAACAATAATCTATATCTAAGATTATATATTATTATTATTATTATTGTTTATTTCATTTAGTGTTGTAAAAATTACACCAAACGGCTGGTCTTTGGTACTGAACTCCATTCTAATATAGGGTTGGATGGACCATATGCCAAGTACCAAACTCCAACTCCATTCTAATATAGGGTTGGATTGACCATATGCCAAGTACCAAACTCCACTCCACTCTTGTCTGGTTCGGCATTTCATACATGCAATTAAATCCGATTTGATAGCATAATTTTTACCAAACCACGACATGCTATGAATGTTCTATTTTTTGCCCAATTATTTTATGAACAAGGGATATCAATAAGCGTATATATTGAAAGATGAGAGGGGTATGAGTTAGTTTTGATAGTGATGTGCAACTAATAAGGTACATTAGTAAAAAAATGTTTAAATTTGTTATGAGAGTGACGTGGGACTAATATGGTGTTTCACAAGACCTGCTACGCAAGTGTATAACTCTAAAATATTATACTACATTATGTTTATTAGATATAATGCATTATTTGAAACATATTAATATAGTTAAAAAAGATTTAATTTAATATAACATGTTTATTTTTGTTCAACCCAGTTCAACCTAATTCAACCCAATCAAACCAATTATACAATGTACAAATAAAAAATCCAGTATGGTCATCAATATATATATAAACAATTCGTATTTTTTATGTTGTACAATAGTGTCTTCAACTACTAATAGGCTATAAAGTAAAAATCCAGGATTAATAAAATTAAATTCACATCGTCATAATGAATAATAATGAATAAGAATAAAAACACATCGTAATAATAATGAATAAGAATAAATTTGCATCATGTTTCTTATATATTGTTTCTTACAAATATATAAGACATAAATCATTGACATCATATAGAAAAAAATGACAATCAATATTATTTTACCATAGCATACAGTACATTTTTTTATTATTATTATTATTATTATTATTATTATTATTATGCTTAGTTAATTTCAGTGCCATACATTCATTAATGTTTGCATCGTCTTCTTCAGAGGTAGATTATTCCTGAAGCTATACAGAAAATAAAATTATATATTACAAGAAACTTAAAATATATAGAAAATATTACAAAAAAATCATTAAAAACAAAAAAGACAAATCCAACGTGATTCCAATTGACAATTTAATACTTTTAGATTAAAGATATCATAGTTCACAAACTAATGTGTACACTAAGACTGTGTGAATAAACAAATTTTTGTATATAGTACAACTTTTCAGCTTCCTCTTTCATCACTTTCAATGCGTGGCTTTTATATTCATAATACGTATATTATAATAAAATTTGAGAAAAAATAAGTCAAGCTACACTTTATATATCTTATCTTATATATATAAACTATATATTTAATTTAATTTAATTTCAACATTTTAATAGGACCCACTATATATATATCCTGAAAGTAGAGTACGTGTAAATAGGAGGTTGGTTTTTTTTTTACATCATTATGACCTAATTTTAATTTTTTAAAAATACTAGATAATAGATATTTTGAAATAAATTTTTATTATAATTATCTTGATAAAGCTTATAAACATTAATAGAATGAGTTGAAAATTTATAATTATCCTTATTATTATATTTATTTATTTATATGAATTTTAAGTAGTAGGATACTTTAAATTGCTCTAAATAAATGGTGTAGCTTATTTATATAAAACTTATAATTTTTTTATCTAGCCACTATTATTTTGCAAATGCCATTTTCCATTGTAATTTTGTAAGTAATTTGCAACCGCTTTAGAATGGCCAAAACTAGTGCATAAATTTAAAAATATGTATATTCTTACAACTAGCCGGTTGAAATCAGTGGAAAATGTTGGGATGGGTTCGATTGGATATGGTCATATCCGAATCCTACCCGAATCCAAAAATCAGAAACTGAATCCAACTTGAATTTGAAGATTATATCCATTTTAATTACTATATCCATATCCAACCCAAATTCGCACAACTGGAATTTAGGAAAATGGTAAAAAATATGTAAATTTAATTATACCATTTTAATTTTGAAACATTAATGATAGTTGCGACTATTATTATTGTTTTATTATTTTACAGTTTTATTAAAACAAGATGTTTATTTTTAAAAATAAAAATATAGAAATAAAAAAGAAATATTATTATTTCTATATTTAATTAAAAATTTAAATTATTATATATTGTCAAAAGATGGTTTAGCATAAACATGTAAGCGACACCAAATTCGTCATCTTGACAAGGTTTTAATTTTGCCAAAGAACTGGGTAACTCAAATCAATATTTACTGAATATTAACTATTTATCATTCTTCAAAATGGTCAAAGTGGTAAAAAGTCGTAGATGAAGGTTATCATGAAACAATAAATGGGGTGGTAATAATTAATGATAAAAAATTAGTAGGTGATAATGATAAATATCTTTAGCTCCACTGCGAGAAGTAGTCAAATTTCTTTAGTAAGAACAATATAAGACTCGTCACTTCAAAAGAATAACAATAACTCCACCATTAAATATTTTATTTATGATTTTTTCATATGAATTTGTAGTGATAAATAAAATAACATGTCAAAATTCTTATCTTGTCCTCTGCTCAGAAGCAAAGATATGTGGAAAGACTGCTTGCAGGTCTGTCTCCAAGCTATGGGTTGATTCGTGTTGTAAGGGTCCATTACAAAAAGAATGAGGTGCGTTTTGAAATTGAGAAAATTTTAAATTACATCCCCCCAACACCAGCCCCACCCATTTTTTATGTCCAAATTGCACTTCATTTTAATTGATCCACTTAAGAAAAGTCTTTTTGGATTCCCCTAATCGTTTCAACAAATAGAAAATATTAAATTCGTTCATAAAGTCGTATGGAAAAGAAACTTGGTTGACCAAATTTATAGTGGTAGAAAACGAAAAACGTACAATGATAAGTACTTCATTAACCCAAGTATTCGGTTGCTTCACATTGTATAATCCACGTGGACGGAATGCTAAAACACACTTTTAACTGCGTATTTCATTTACACTATGAAATTTTGGCAAAAATGTACACTTACAGTCACATGCTTCGTTAATAACCCAAGTACCTAGTTGGCCTCATGTTATGAACCATGTTGGTAGAAAATAAAAATATATTTATAGTCGTGTATTTCATTAACCCAAGAAACCTGTCTGTCTCATGAAACCTTGTTGGTGAAACACAAAAAAATATACTTTCACTTGAATACTTTTTAACCCGAACATAAAGATAGGGTGAAGAAGTTTCTTATGTACCATTTAAGTAAGTTTCTCAATATAAATTTAAGCAGGGTAAACGTGGTTAAGTGAGTTTTCCAAGTGGGATGATAAATTTTTAAGGTGAAGTGAAGGGGAATGAGAAGTTTTAACATACCTTTCTTCAATGTGTTTCTAAAACAAACTTAGGTGATATGCATAGTTGGAAAAATCTTGGAATCAGCTGATTTACTCGGCTAGGTGAGAAACCAAGTCAAAACAAGGCCAACTTGTTTTGGCTAAAAATCAGACCAAGAATTGGCTGATTCCAGCCGATTCCGATATAGTAAGAATCGACCGATTCACAATGAGGAGGGAATGGGGCGAGGGCTCGGTGGGGCGCTGGGGGGGCGCCAGTGGGGTGGCGAGTAGATTGGCTGGCAGGGGGTGGCCACGCTATAGGCGGCAGTAGTTTAGGAGGACTAGGCTCGCGTGAGGGCGGACAGGGGAGGGAAGGGGGAAAAAAGAGGGCAACCACGTGGGGGGGGGCAGGAGGATGGGGAGTGGGGCTGATGGGATGGGGGTAGGGCAGCGACAGTGGGGGTGAGGGGTGCAGGGGACCGGCGAGGCCAGCGGGGGTGGGGGCCAGCCGAGGCGGGGGCGATAGAAGGAGGCGGCGTCGTTCGGGAAGAGAAGCATCATAAAGGAAAAATAGGTCGATGGTATTTTCACGTAAGTAAGTTGACTCAACTCTGAATTAAGTAAAAAATAATAACAAACTCTAAATAATTAAAAAAATCCCAAAAATATGAAAAAATATTATAAAATATAATACATACCTAACATTAAAATAATATATTCTATAATTAATATCCCCATTGATTTTGATCGATTCAACTAAACTTATTCTTGTCTGATTTTTGATGAATCAAATAAATTCAATGACTCCCTTCAATCCGATTCAATGTCCGATTCCAATTTTTGCAACTATGGTGATCTGATGATGTGAACGTGGAATTTTAGATGAAATAATTCTAGGGAACAAATTTTAGGAGGTGAAGGTAGGGGCTGAAGTTTCTTACATATTTTGTAACTGAGTTTTTGAATGCAAACTAAGTAAGTTATTATTTAGAAGCTGGGTTTTATGACTGAAATAAGAATGAAAGATAAGTTTTTGATGTGAAATGAAAGTGGGAAAAAATATTTTATGATGAAATAATAATGAAAGATAAGTTTTTGATGTGAGATGTAGTGGGAAAGAAGATAAAAAGGTCACTTGTTAGTATACTTTGTTAAGTGACTTCTTGAATACACAACTTAAGTGAGGTAATGGCCATGGAGGAAGGGGAGGGATGTGAAATTCTTATATTAGTGTCATTTTTTACTGCAATTTTTCCGTGTTTGCAAGTAATTTTTCGACTCATTTTAAAAAGTAAATTCATTTGTTGCTCATGTTAGATGGAATTAACCTATGTCTATTAGTAAAATCCATATAGACTCCCTCTAGAGTTATAAATGGTTAAGTTAGGGTTCGGTCGATAGCATTACAAAAACTATTTACCATTTAAAATTCTTTAACATAACCATGTTTCTAAGATTCTGTCATAATCAAGTTTTCACCATGTTTGTATCGATTAAACATTTACCAAATGGTTAAATTTGTTAAAAATTATATATCATAAACCCAACTTTATTAAGTTGATTAAAAATTAAGTTATCTAGAATACTTTCTCACTCACAAATATAAAATGTGCTAAGCATCTAATCTATGTTACTCTAGTATTAGAAATTTTGAAATTAGTAAATAAATAATCTAAATTAAATAAATTCATCACATTGATGTTTTGATATTTAAAATTTCAAGTTTAATGTTGAGATAGAAATGATTTTTACTGACAAATATTAATAATTAAATATTTTGTCAAATGGGTCAATCGAGTTATAGTAGGCTTTCTGTCATTATTATCATTTATATCTAAAGTCAGTTAGGTTAACTTAACCTAGTTTTAAACCATTTTTCTTATACGGTGGACAAGATTTTTATCATTTTTGTTCCAAATGATTAACAATAGTTGCTAAATCGGTAAATCCAACGACTATTTACCACCCAAACCATGTAGACCAATCAAAATGAGGTGTAGACATTGGGCACAGAAATACACGGCGAGACTAAAAATTTACCTTTGAAATTTGAACATAGTACGTTCTATGTCTAAAACTGACTCATGAAGACAAATTTACAGTAACCAGTGGTGCAAAATATCACTTCACATTTTCGGGAGAAAGGGTTTAGAGCATAGAAAATTTTTACCCACACCCCACTTTTTAGCGCCCAAACTGCACCTCATTTTGATTGGTCCACGTTGGAGTCCATCTACATTTTACTAATCAACAAACAGAACAAACTAACTCCGTTTATAAGGAATCACATACTCGGTTTGACATCGCAATATGAACCCAATTCTGATAGAACTACAAGAAACATACAATACACTGACAACTCAGTTGTCACCCCTTATTAAACTAAGGTGCCAAATCTAGAAAAAACCCACTTACACAAAATAGTATTTTCCATCATATATTCATTATGTTTCTTGTGTACTCAGTCGGTGACCCTTGTAAAACCCGAATGGCCAAAAAATCCACACAAAATTTTATGTTATAAAAACATACCTACAGCTGATCAATCTCTTCCCTTTCCTATGTTACAAAAGAATCACGTATAAAAAAAGACTTCGGTTAATTAGAAAAGGAACTTAGTTATTCTCAAAGTTATGACAGCAAGTTAAAGGAAGGGAGTTTAATTAACCCAAGTACCAAGTTGGCACTCACATTGTGAAGCTCGAGTAGCGCAACACCAAAAACATACTTAGAGTCACATACTTGGATTTCACCTTTAAAACATGCCCTCACCTCAAATGTTTATCTTTTCATCTGAAAAACTCACTTCCCAGCGTTTATCCTACTTAAGCTTGTTTTTGTATTCCATCTTCATGCGGTTTTCACAATGTGAAGCCAACTAGATATTAAGGTTAATGAAATATGTGACTACAAGCGTATTTTCTGGCTTTCACTAACCAGGTTTTATAATATGAGGCCAATTGGGTTTACTTGAGTTAATGAAGTATGTGATTTCGTTTTTCATGTTTCACTCACCGGGTTTCATAACATGAGGTGAGTTAATGAAATTCGCAATCCTCCCTTTCCTTCAGTTAGGTTTCTATAAGTTAGAGGCCAACCAAGTTTTTTTCTAATCTAACTGAGTTTTTCTTTTCATGATTCTTTAGAATAAAAGGAAAGGGAAGAGTTCGATCGGGTTGTAACTATGTTTTTCATAAGATGGAACACTAAAAATTTTGTGTATGTGAGGGTTCTATTAGCCGGGTTTTATAAAGGCAGAACCAGTTAGGTATACAAGAATGTAGTTAATATATGATGAAAAAATATAATTTTATATAAGTGCGGTTTTCAGAGATTTGGTGAGCTATTTGCACAATTGTGAGATTTGCCAAAAATTCAAAAGCTCTTCTCTAGCACCAGCTGGTCTGCTCCAACCTTTACCTATACCTCAGCAAATTTGGACCTCTATCAGCATGGACTTCATTAGTGGGTTGCCGAGAAGCAATGCAAAAGATGGCATATTCGTGGTCGTGGATCGACTCTCCAAATACAGCCATTTCCTTCCTATTAAGCATCCTTTCACAGCTCAATCAATTGCAAAATTGTTCTTTGATGAAATTTTCAAATTACATGGGATGCCAACTTCTATCGTATGTGACCGAGATCCAACATTCACTAGCTCTTTTTGGAAGGAGTTGTTCAGCTTACAAGGTGTAGCATTCAACTACAGTTCAGCTTACCATCCTCAAACCGATGGCCAAACGGAAGCAATTAACAGGGTGCTTGAGCAATATCTGAGGTGTTTTTCAGCAGATCGACCTCACACTTGGACCAAATGGTTGCCTTGGACAGAATTCTGTTACAACACCAGCTTCCAGACCGCTATACGAATGAGTCCATTCGAGGCAGTGTATAATATGGCCTCCTCCAACATTGCTGTCATACACTCCCGGGACAGCAAAAACAAATGAAGTTGATAGCCTTCTTCGTAGCAGAGATCAATTGTTACGTGAGTTGAGAGACAATCTAGCAGCAGCTCAGTTGAGAATGAAGCACCGCCATGATTTGAGAAGAAGAGACGTTGAATTTGAGATAGGCCAGCAAGTGTATTTGAAGCTTCAGCCTCGCAGACAACATACATTGCGCACTCAGAAATCCAACAAACTTGCTGCCAAGTTTTACGGTCCATTTCCTATCATCCAACGAATTGGATCGGTTGCTTACAAGCTGCAATTGCCTGCTGAATCACAAATCCATGATGTTTTCCATGTCTCCCAATTGAAGGCTTCGGTGGTACCTGATGTGCACATTCAAAAATTTTTACCAGCTGTAATGCTTGACTAACCTGCTGTCATTGTATTCACAATTCCAGATTGTAATGTGTTAGCAACCTTGAGGGCAAGGTTGTTTTACAGGGGAGGTAAATGGTATGAATTTAGCATGTAATTAGATATTTTGAATTTAGTGGGCCGGCGGGAAAGTAGGGAATGGGCTGAAACAGAGGATAAAAGAGATGAACCGAACTGTAATTGGCATTGGATGAATTGAAATCTTGATTTTTGTTGTTCTTCTTTGATCTTCTCCCTACTTTCTAGGGTGATCAACAAGGGAGCAAGGACCTCTCCTCTGCTCCCGTCCTCCACCATCCCAATCGATCCTCTCCATTCCAATTAGTTTCCAGGCAGGACGTCCTCTCCATGGCACCAACGAAACAGGGGAACAAGCAAGGAAACAGAGGGAAGGAGATCGTCATTGAATTGGGAGGAAACGCACACCGGGTTCAATTGGGACTGTCCCAGTTGATGATCATTTGAAGAACAAGGCTGAGGTAAGTTAGTAATGGTTTTTTTGTTAGTGAAAAATGTAGAACATGCTTTTGATCATAGAATAGAAGCTTATTGTATATATGGTCTGCATTGAACTTATTGTGCCATGATCACCACTGGCTTGGACATAAATATGTGCATACTTCATAGCGTATATGAACTAAGTAAGGTTTTTGGATTAGACCTGCATAAATGGGTTTTACATGGTATGGAAAATAAATGGAGATATATCATAGGACTAAAAAGGGGCTTCGGTTTGTGGTGGATTGTTTTGCTACCACTGGTTTTTTTTCATTGAGTATGATTCTAATATTTTCATATTTAAATGTGTATTGTATCAAGAATTTTTTTTTCATTGAGTATGATTCTAATATTTTCATAGTTAAATGTGTATTGTATCAAAACTAATTGGTTAATTTTGGTTTTGAAACCCGATAAGACCATGAGAAAAAGTTATTAGGTTGATCTGGACAGATAGGTGTAGTACATTAATATATAGAACTTTTTTAGTTTTTCATTAAAAGAAATTATATTTTGTATTTCCTAGACCAATATCAAAGCCAAAGAAAAAAGTATTTAAGGAATATCAAAAAGCCAATGACGGCATTTAGGTTAATATACCGATTAGTACATATAACTAGCCAGGTTGAAGTACACATGGCAATCCCTAGTAACTATTTGTGTGTTCTTTTTCTTCACCTCTTCACCCAATAGCCAATTGATGCAGCCCTAATTTTGGCATTTCTGTGATTACAAATGACAAAATTACGATGATCGATCGGATGCCCCAAAAGATGCCGCCAAATTCTTTCTTCTTGACCGAGTATGCACCAATATTGGTAGAGTTGGAGTAACCATTCATGGATTTAGATTTTAACATTATTGTAATCGCAGTATACGAAAATGAGAACAACCCAATTAACAAATGGAACGAATATGTATTAAGCAAGTAATAATCAAATACCATGACAAGCTCAATGCTTTTGTGATACTTCAAAATATTTCTTAAACATTATGCTATTTAGAAGTAACAAAAAGGCATTGAGCTTGTCATGATATTGATTATTTTTTGCTTAATACATGTTCTTTCCATTTGTTAATTGGGTTGTTTTTATTTTCATATGTTAAAATCAAAATCCATGAATGGTTACTCGAACTCTACCAATATTTGTGCATATTCAGTCAAAAGAGAGGAATTACGTGGCGTCTTTTGGGCATCCAATCATTGTAATTTTGTCATTTGTAATCATAGAAATCTTAAATTAGGGTGCAATGTCAGGAACGTCTTATTGGCTATTAGGGTCAAGAGGTGAAGAAAAAAGAATACACGAATAGTTACCTGAATGTCCTCATTGGCTCTTTGATATTCCTAAAATATATTTTTTTCATTAGTTTTCATATTGTTCAAGGAACTACAAATTACAATTTCTCTTAATGAAGAACTTTTGATAGTTCTATATATTAATGTATTACATCCATCTGTCCGGATCAACCTCATAACTTTTCTCATAGTTTTATCAGGTATCAAAACCAAAGTTAACCAAAGAAATTAGCCTCGAATGCCATAATACTCCTTTAACTATGAAAGTATTAGAATCATACTCAATGAAAAAAATGATTGGTAAGCATAACAATCCACCACAAACCGAAGCCCTTTTTTAGTCCTATGATATATTTCCATTTATTTTCCATACCATGTAAAACCCATTTATCCAGGTGTAAGCCAAAAACCATACTTAGTTCATATATGCTGTGAAGTATGAACATGGTAGGAAGACCCAAGATCACAAAGATAGCTCCAAGAAATTAAAAAACATATGTATGTACAAGCCATGGTGATCATGGCACAATTACTTCAATGCAGACCATATATACAATAAGCTGCTACTCTATGATCAAAAGTATGTTCTACAAATTTTACTAACAAAAAAACCATTACTAACTTATCTTGACCTTGTTTTTTAACTGATCATCACATGCTACGAATGTCCCATTTCATTTATTAATGAGGGATGTTAATGTTGAAAGATGAGAGGGGTATGAGTTAGTTTTGAGAGTGATGTATAATTAATATGATACTTTAGTAAAAAAATGTTTGAATTTGTTTTAAGAGTGATGTGGACCAATATGGTGTTTCACAAAACCTGCTAGACAAGTATATAGCTCTAAAATATTAGACTACATTATGTTTATTAAATAAAGTGCATTATTTTAACAAATTAATTTCGTTAAATAAGGCCCAGTTCAACCCGATTAAACTAATTGTACCATGTAAAAATAAAAATCCAGTATGGTCATCAATATATATATATATATATATATATATAGATAACACATCGTGTTTTTTATCTTACATACAATAGTGTCTTCAACTTCTTAAGGGCTATGAAGTAGATAAAAATTTATTTATAAAAATCGATAATGAATAAGAATGAATTCACATTGTGTTTCTTATATATTGTTTCTTACAATGTGTAAGACATAATTCAATGACATCATCTAGAAAAAAATGACAATCGATATTTTTTCACTATAGTATAAAATACATTTTATTATTATTACTATTATTATTGATTATGATTATTATTATTATTATTATTATCCTTCGTTAATGTCAGCGCCATACATTTATTAATGTTTGCACCATCCTCCTCAAAAGCATATTATTCCTAGACTATACAGCCAATAAAATTGTATATCAAGGGATACTGAAAAAAATATAAGAAATATTGACAAAAAAATATTAGGAATAATCAACAGACAATCCAGATTCCAATTAGCAACTTACTAGTTTCCGATCAAAGGTTGCCATAGTTGTCAACAAACTAATGTGGGATACACTAAGAGTGTGTGAAGACACAATTATAGACAATTTTTTGTTTATGGTATAACTTTTCAGCTTCCTCTTGCTTCACTTTCAATGTATGGCTTTTAAATTTCCAATATGCATATTAAAATAAAATTTGGGAATATCTTATATATATATATATATATATTATATTGAACATTTTTAATGGACCCACAATACACTACATCACTATATATATGAATATGTGTGTGTGTGTATATATATATATATATATATAAGTAGGAGGTGGGGTTTTTTTTCACATCATTATGACCTAATTTTAATTTTTTTAAAAGCACTAGTTAATAGATATTGTTAAATGAATTTTTATTATAATTACCTTGATAATTAAGATAAAAAGCTTAGAAATGTTAATAGAATGAGTTAGAAACTTATAATTATCCTTATTATTATTATTTATTTATTTATATGAACTTTAAATAATTGAACACTTTAAATTGCTCTAAATAAAAGGTATAGCCTATTTATATAAAACTTATAATTTTTTTATCTAGCCACTATTATTTTGCAAATGCCGTTTCCCATTGTAATTTTGTAACTAATTTACAACCGCTTTAGAATGGCTAAAACTGGTGCATAAATTTAAAAATATGTATATTCTTACAACTAGCCAGTTGGAAATCTATTGGGGAGTTGGAAACTTCAACAGATATCATAATCAAGTAGACTACATCGAGTTGTGGAATCTTGCTCAAATTATTGTATCTCATGGGAATCTCATCTTCTATATAAAGGAATGGTCATTTGTTGTTTGAAATATCTCAACTTTTGGCTTAGGAGTTTAGTGAATTAAGTAGTTCTAGTTTATATAATTCTTTTCTTTTCATAATGAGAAGTAGTTTCTTCTTTATAATGTTTTCTATTTTTATTATGGAGTAATCTTTTATTTCATTCTAGAGAAGAACGGAACTTAACATAGTTTAATTGAATTCATTTCAACCTCATACTCTTTTATTCAATCGGATTGTTTGAATTATTGTGTTTTTAGTGCTTAAGAGTAGATTGATTGCCTATTTCTTAGATCATGAGATTTAATTAGATTTTAGGAGAAATTAATTAGATTAGTCATTGATAATACATCATATGACGAGCCTTTTGACTTATTTGTCGTTGTGTACGGGAGATACACAACACTGTATGTGATTGTACGACAAATCTTAATGCGTTATTTTGTTAATTAATCAATTATCACGAGAAGGTAAAAGTTGAGACAAAATAATAAAGACATGAAGGAGCAACAATCTAAGAAAATAGAAGATAAGAGCAAGATGTGATGAAAATTAATTTTAACTTAAGGGAAATTCAACTCTATAGTGAATTTTATCTTAAATTAACAATTTTATTCGACTCTAGATGATCTTAGCACACACATGTACAAGAAACATACATATATCTATAGAAACACATGTAAAAAGAGTGTTTCATATATATATATATATATATATATATATATATATATATATATACCACTCACTATTCCCAATTGGTGCAGACAAATGGCTGGTGAACAGAAAAATTCAAAAAAATAAGCCTGTTTGAAGAAACAGAAAAGACATAAACACAGCTGTACAGTGACAAGACTTCAAGCCCTTAAACTTTCATGTCCACTTATTCTTCATGCCACCCAATAACAGACAACCTTCTTCCTTTCTAACCACGCCAAAATCTGTGGTTTATTCATCTTTGAACTTCAAACCAGAAGCAATCAAATTAATGATTTTAATTGATTGGATTTAACAAACAACCATTAATCAATTAATTTTATGTTTTGTCATTTTATAACTTATTCATATTATACCAGATTATAGATATATCATAACATATACATATTCTACCAGATTATATATATAGCTAATTAATCATTATGGCTCAATATGCGTGTACATGTTATAAAATGACAAAACATAAAATTAATTGATTAATGGATGTCTTTTAAATTGAATCAATTAAAATCATTAATTTAATTGCTCCCGGTTTGATGTGCATGAATAAATGAAACGCAGATTTTGGAAGAGAGAAAGAAGGTTGTCTCTTATTTGGTAGAATAGGTGGACATGAAAGTCTAAGGGCTTGTCATTGTACATTTGTTTTTTTCTTTGTTTCTTCAAACAAGCTTATTTTTTATTTTTTGTACACCTGTCATTTGTCTCTATACGTGCTGACGCACACACACAACACACATAAATATAAACACTCATTTACATGCGTAGATATATGTATGTTTCTTGTCCGTACATGTGAGTGTGAAGATGACAATAAACCTTATATATATATATATATAAAGAGAGAGAGAGAAAATCACTATTCACAATTGGCGCAGACAAATCGCTGGTGTACAGAAAAATAAAAAGTAAGTCTGTTTGAAGAAACAAAAGAAAAAAACAAAGCAGTACAATGACAAGACTTCAAACCCTTAAACTTTCAAGTCCACCTATTCTTCATGCCACCAAATAACAGACAACCTTCTTCCTCTCTAACCACACCAAAATCAGTATTCCTTTCATCCATGCACTTTAAACCGGAAGCAATCAAATTAATGCTTTTAATTGACTGGATTTAAAAGGAAACCATGAATCAATTAATTTTATGTTTTGTCATTTTATAATTTATACATATTATACCAGATTATATATATAGCTAATCAAACATTATGGCTCAATATGCATGTACATGTTATAAAATGACAAAACATAAAATTAAGTGATTAATGGTTGTCGTTTAAATCCAATCAATTAAAATTATTAATTTAATTGCTCCAGGTTTGAAGTGCATGAATAAATGAAACGCTTGGTAGAAAGAAATAAAGCTGTTTGTTATTTGGTGCATGAAGAAATGGTGGACATGGAAGTCTAGGGAGCTTAAAGTATTGTCATTGTACTACTTTGTTTTTTACTTTATGATTATTCAAACGGGCTTATTTTTTATTTTTTTGTACACCAGTCATTTGTATCTTTACACACACACACACACATATATATATATATATATATAATGGTTTTTTCTGCAACATAGTATAGAAAGGGAGTCTACACCCAATTTAATCTCAGCCGTCTATTTTACATTAACGGCCCAGATCAAATCCCAAAAAAAATACCTAAACCTCCTTCCTGCCGCTCCCTCCCTGCCCTCCCCCTCCCACCCCGTTGCCACCTCCCCCCTCCCACTCCCTCCCACCCCCGTCGCTGCCCCCCTCCCTGCCGCTCCTTCCCACTGCCTTCGGTTCGTCCCACTACTTTGAGAAGAGAACAGGAGCCCTGTCAAGGCCCACCTTGCTGCTGTCTCCTTGCTGCTGAAGCATCACCGGGAAGCTTGAGGAGAATCGCTACCTTGCTGTCACGAACGACCATATGACCACCATTGCTGCTGCATGCCGGAGGATTGCGGACTTGGAGTCATCACTGCCCATTGCTGCTTTGCTCGTCGCCAATCCCTTGGAGTGTCGTTGCTGCTTGCTGCCAACACCTTGCCTCCTTGGAGTGTCGCTGCTGTTGCTGCTAGAGTGGTCTCACCAAGTTGTCCAATCGAAAAGGAGGAAGTCCAGCCGGAGCCTTGCTGACCGCTGCCTTGGCTTGTCGTTGCAGCCGCCAAGGGGTACCTGTTTGTCCTTGCCCAATAACTGGAGTGCCTCAATCCAATTTGCTGCTACTTTGCTGCCCTTGCTGGTCTCTAGCCAAAGCCGGAGTACCACTACTAGTGCCCCACTTCCTTGCCATTTTCATGCACCGTCCACGACCAAGCTCTTGTCCAGGTGCTGCCTCGTCTGGCCCATCCACTATGGAAACCATTTCACCAACTCTTGGAGCCAAGCTGTGAGATCCTTCGGAGCTTTGCCTAGCCTTGCCTTGGAGGGGAGTTGCTGCCTTGTTGTGATCTTACCACCGGAGCTTCATCAATGTGATATTTCAAGTTTCATCAATGTGCCATTCCAATTTGTTGTTTGCCGTTTTGCATTTCCCCATACCAATTTTGGGTATTAACTTCTTTGTAGTTGCATTTCCCCCTGCCGGAGGGATGTGATTTAGATATTATTTTAGGATTTGATCTGGGCCGTTCATTTAAAATGGACGGCTCAGATTAAATTGGGTGTAGACTCCCTTTCTGCCTCATGTTGTAGAAAAACTATTCTCATATATATATATATATATATATATATATATATATATATATATATTAAAAAGGTTTTTAACCTTGCACAATATATAATAGCCATCATCATTAAGCAAACATTAAAATTACAATATTCGAAGCATACTGTGCTAATTGAACAATAAGAAATCAGATTAATATAGCATATATATATATATATATATATATATATATATATATATATAATAGTCGATTCTCTTTGCCAGAGTCAGAGGCTCGGCCGTTCGATTATAAAGACGGCCCAGATCTATAGATTTTATTTTTTAAAAAAAAGTTCAAATTTTGATCTGGGCCGTTCGATTACATAGACGGCGTATATCTATTATTTAAAAAAAACCCACCCACGGCGGATGTGGCTAGATCTGGCCGCCGGCCACATCCAGCTGCAGACGGCCTTGTCTGGCGGTGTCGGCCAAATCCGGCCGTGATTAGAAAAAAATGGATGCTGCCCCTCCACCCCGCTCCCCCTCTACCTCGTCGTCCACCCCTCCCCCCCTGCGGTCGGTCGCGGGGGCGGGACGACGGGGTTGGGGGGGAGTAGGGCAGAGAGGGCGTCCATGGCGGGTTGACAGCATTCGTGGCAGGGAACGACGAGGAGGGAGAGGGGAGGAAGGCCATCGCACGCCCCTTGTCGACTGGGCGCCGGCCGGGAGGGGTGGCGACCTGACGGGGTGACATCCACGGCGGAGCAGCGATGAGGCGCAGCGGCATCCGCGATGGGACGGAGATGCAGCACGGTAGCTTCCGTGGCGTGACGGAGACATGGAGCAGCCTAGTGGCGGCGCCGGCCAACTCCCCCTAGCCCCTCCCCACTCACCCACCGCCTAGCTGCGGGCGAAAGAGGGGTGGTGGAGGGCGTCAGATAGGGGAGGCAGGGGTGGGGGGTAAGAAAAATTTTTTTAATCAAATCTAGGCCGTTGGATCATAAGGATGACCTAGATTAAACTTTGGGGCAAGAAAATTTTCCTGCCCTTTGCTCAGGAAAACTTTCTTGATATATATATATATATATATATATATATATATATATATAGGAGAAGATTGCTATATTAGAGTACAGCTAAGTTGGCTGTGATAGAAGTTGTTTACAGCCCTTAGATGATGATCTGACGGTTCAAATTCAATCCCAAAAAAACACTGTTTCTCCTCCCCACCCTCCCTTTCTCCGTTCCAGCGTCCACCGGCAAGTCCGCCGTCGCCGGCGGAGTCTTCGTCGGCCTCATCAAGGGCGCCGACATCGTGTTCCAGCCCTTCATCCCCCTCGTCCCCATCGAGGTTGGTGGTAATGCTAGCCGCGACGCCCGGGACCGCCCCTGCTCTGCCTACCGCGACGCCCAGCACCGCCCCTGCTCTGCCTACTGCGACGCCGGCACCGCCTGCTCTGCCTACCGCGACGCCCTGCCAAGTTCACATTTTTCCTTCGTCGACCACATCGCTGATGTCCGCAAAGCCGTCGCCTACGCCAGCCATTGATCACGAATTCGCCGAGGCAGTTGTCGTGAGGGCGGCCAATCCGAGCAAGTCGTGAGGGCGGTTGACGGCGGGAGCTGGCGGCCGGGGAACGAAAACGGCAGGGACAGGGGAAGGAATGGAGGCGATGGCGAGGCGGCGACGGCACTGGCCGGCGGAGGGCGGCAAAACAGGGGCGAAAAGAGATCGATTGCGCGGCAGAGCAGGGGAGAACGAAATGGGAGGGGTAGTTTCGTAATAAAAAGTTTACTCGCTGCCGACTCGAGTCAATATTATAAAATAAATAAAAAAATATAAAAAAATACAGTAAATACCATAAAATAAAATAATTTCGTAATAAAAACTTATGGTATTTTAATTTATTTTTTAATATTTTTGGGATTTATTTCGTAATATTGACTCGAGTCGGGAGCGAGTAAAGTTTTTATTACAAAATTACCCCTCTCGAAAAATTATGATCAAAATAGGGTAAAATACCATAAAATAAAATAATCTATTAGAATTTGATTATGTTGTGTTATGATATTTTCCTGTATTTTTTTATGTTTTTTGGGATTTATTTTGTAATATTGACTCGTGTCGAGAGCGAGTAAAGTTTTTATTACAAAACTACCACTCTCAAAAATTATGAACAAAATAGGGTAAAATACCATAAAATAAAATAATCCATTAGAATTTGATTATGTTGTGTTATGATATTTTCCTGTATTTTTTAATGTTTTTGGGATTTATTTTGTAATATTGACTCGTGTAGGGAGCAAGTAAAGTTTTTATTACAAAATTACCCCTGCCTATTTCCTTCCCAACTCGTGTCAATATTACGAAATAAATCTTAAAAAATATGAAAAATATGATGAAATACATCCTGACTCGATCCCAACAGGGGTAGTTTTGTAGTAAAAACTTTACTCGATCCCGACTCGAGTCAATATGATGAAATACACACCAAAAAATATAAAAAATATTATAAAAGGCCAAAAAATAAAATAATCAAGTTGTAATTGAGTTTTTAGTTTTTATGGTATTTTAATTTATTTTTTCATATTTTTTGACATGTATTTTGTAATATTGACTTGAGTCGGGAGCGAATCAAGTTTTTATTACGAAACTACCCCGCGCACCTAAACTCCTTCTCCCCCGCCCCTCTGTTTCCCGCTTCGTCCGTTCCCGCTTCATCTGTTTCCCCCGCCATCGCCAGCGACGGTCCGCCAAGCCCACCGCGCAGTCCACCCCCTCCTCCCTCCGCCGCCACGTCCACTGTTGGCATCTCCTCCATCGACGCCTCCGACCCAGTCTATGTCATCTTAAGGTGCAGCTATTTAGACGCCTCCAACGACAGAGCTTCCTCTGTTTCTCCCGCCAACGGCAGTCCTCCAAACACACGGCGGAGTCCACCCCCTCCTCCGCCGCCACGTCCACATTTGTCATCGCCTCCATTGACTCCACGGACGCTAGCCACGTCTTCTGAAGCTGCAGTATTTTGGACGACTCCACCGGCATTTGCATCGCCTCCTCTGTTTCCGGCCAGCAACTTCAGCCTCGGAATTTCGGATTCTTCACCACACCGTTGGGTTGCCGCCCTTCTCGCAGGAGGTCTGGTGTTGCAGTTTATACGGTTATGTTATGCAATTTATACGTTTATGTTATTCATCGACGCTTATGGTATTCATCCCTGACGCTATGTTATGCTGTTTATAATGATTTTGTTGTGCCTAGCTATGTTTATTCATCCTTGACGCTAAGTTATTCATTATAATAAGTTGTTGTGCCTAGCTAGTCCATGAATGGATTAGTTTCTTAATGAGGCTTAGTTGGCCTGTGTTTTAGAGTAGGTTTATGAATTAAAATGATGTACAACTATAATGATTTTGTTGATGATTCATTGTATCTGTTATATACTGGTACTGAACAATTAACATATTTCATTTTCCTGTATTAGGTTGCACTCAAGACAGCAACATTGATTATCTGATGGAAGAAGACATCACCATTAGATATGGTGACGTCAAACCTACCGGTAGTTCAATGGAAGATAAGGGAGATCAGAGTGATGAAGATTGTGAGGAAATTGAAGAAATAAACAAGAGTGACGAAGATTTTGACAAAATAGAAGCTGAAGGTGATGCCAAAATAATATCTGAATGCTTTGAAAATATGACTCCTTGTTTGGGCATGGAATTCTTGTCAGAAAAAGATGCATATGATTTTTACAACCAATATGCAAGAAGACAAGGGTTTGGCATTCGAAAGGCACAATTTTATCGATCGCGAAAGACGAACTGTATCACATCTCGCAAATTTGTATGTTCGAAAGAAGGTAAAATAGATATGAATGACAAGAGGAAGATGGGGAGAGAAGTTAAAAGGCGTAGAGAGACTAGAGAGGATTGCAAAGCTTATATGAAAATACATCTAAGCAAGTGTGGGGTATGGAAAGTAGATGATTTTATGGACATTCATAGTCATAACTTCTCAACTCCAACGAAGGTTGCAAAGCTTCGGTCTCATACTCGGCTGTCTGACTCTTGTAAGAATATGATTGATTCATTGCATAAAACAGGAATGAGACCATCGGCCATCTATAAAGTTTTGAATGCAACTTCCAATGGCGTCGACATGGACAGAGTGACGCGTCAATCTTGCATTAGCCATCTGAAAAGCACCAGTAAGAATGATGTTGGGCGGCAATGCTTAAGTGTCATCAAGTACTTTCAAGAGAAAAATGTGAAAGACAGTGACTTCTTCTTTGAAATTGAATTAGATGAGAATGGAACAACCCAAAATGTTTTTTGGGCTGATGGGAGATCACGGGCATCTTACATGAACTTTGGTGATGTGATAGTGTTTGATGTAACTTATAAGACCAATGCATTCTCCATGCCGTTTGCTCCATTCACTGGTATTAATCACCATAGGCAATCTTCACTTTTTGGTTGTGCTTTACTTGCCGATGAGACAGAAGCAACATTCACTTGGTTGTTTAAGACATGGTTAAAATGTATGTGGGGAAAAGCACCTACTTCGATTATCACAGATCAAGATGGTGCAATGCGAAAGGCTATTGAAACTGTTTTTCCGAACACCCATCACAGGTTTTGCTCATGGCACATATCTAATAATGCCATGATACATCTAAAACAGTTGAAGTCCAACCATAGTGAATTTGAGAAAGAATATAATGATTGGATACATAGAAGTGATACAACCGCCGAATTTGAGAAGAAATGGAAGATTATAAAAGAAAAATACAATTTGGACAAAAACAGTTGGTTGGCGTCCATGTATGATGTCAGACACCACTGGATATCAATATACATGAAGGATAAGTTCTTTGCCGGTATGACTTCGAGCCAAAGAAGCGAGAGCATGAACTCATTTTTTGATGGATTTGTGCATTCACAAACCCCACTGGCAGATTTTGTGAGGCAGTATGATAGAGCGTTACAATCTCGTAGATTTGACGAGGAACAAGAGGATTTTAAGACTTTGAATTCCAAGCCTGTGCTATGTGGATACTCTCCTCTTGAGGCTGAAGCTGGGGCTATGTACACGAGATCAAATTTTGAAATGTTTAAAGATCAATTGAAAAGGAGCCAAGGATGCATTTACAAGAAAATTGGCGAGGAGAGTTCAATTACAAATTATGAAGTGTTTCCACATGATGATGCTGCTAAAAAACAAGTTGTTGCATACCAAACTTGTGGACAATTGAATGTCACATGTAGTTGCAAGAAATTTGAAAGCGAAGGAATTTTGTGTATGCACATTTTGAAAATTTTTCATAAGAAACAACTCTGCAAAATTCCAAGTCAATATGTGCTACATCGTTGGACAATTAAAGCTAGATATTTTTATTCAAGCCGAAGTGTGGATACCAACCTCATTCATTCCCCTACAAGTCCACTTACCCCATTGCAAATATGGAGATTTCGGAATATGACTATCCAATTGCAAGATTTGGGAACAAGTTCAGATGAGCGATATCATTTTGCTTTACCACTTTTAGAAAATTTGGTTGAAAAGCTTGATGCGATTGGGAGTTCATCTTCATTGAGAGTACAAACAAGTAATGAGTCTGTTGAGAGACAAGTTACAACTTCAATGGAGCATATTCCCCAAATAGTAGTACGTGACCCCTCTCAGTTGCGTACTAAAGGTCGTCCCAAGAATAGTCACAGATTGAAGGCTGGATACGAAATTGCTCAAGCTGAGACAAAAAGCGGATGTGTAGTCTTTGTAATGAGAGAGGTCATTATTCTACGACATGTAAAAATATTCATAGCAATTGTAACAATGATTCAATACAATAAGATTTTGTGGGCTTATATAATAATGTATGGTTGTAGATGCTGGGAAACATTGTCATTGTATTTTTTGTGCTTTTTTTGGATTGTAATCTTGTGTACTGTTATTCAATGGCAATGATATATTTTTGTTGTCCTACCCTGTTGCCAAGGTCTCCAAGTTTGTGGATTGCGGGTATGTTGTTTGATATATATTTGTTTATTTACATAATTACAACATCGCAAATTTTTATTAAATATTCACTGAGTAGGATCTTGATGGATTCGAACCACCATCCCTCAAGAATTTCTTGAGTGCTCTGCCAATTTTGAGCTAAAGATCCACAATAGTTAAAGTCATTGAAAAATATAAGCTGGCGATACCAATCATTAGTTCAAGAGAACTTAACTGCAACATAGACTTTTTTATCAACTGCTTGAAGGTCTCTCAGTTCCATTTGTAATTTATGCTAGCACAAGAGCGAGTTCTGATTTAGTACACTACAATCTTACCACAACAAAAGCAGAAATAGATAAAAGATTAGGCCTAAGTACAAACAATATTGTTTCTTCTTCTTCAACATTTCAAGTCATAAGCAAGTTTCATTTAAATGCATTATGCATATGTGAAACAGCAGGACAAATACTCCAAAGAAAAAGAGCAGGTCAACAAAGGAGATAACATACGTAGACTCGACGGCTGGCAATGGTAAGAGAGGCTCAACATACCAATTTCATGTAAACAATGTTCCATCATTACAAGCTTTGCTTATTATCTAAAGGAAAATATACCATACTCGCAAAATTTCAGAGATGCTGATGAAAATAAAGCAAAGAGTCCTACCTACTGATGAAAACAATGTTCCCACACAACAAACAAAGCGTCAGCTAGTGCAAAGAGTCCTACCTACTGAATTTCCAAGACAACATTTCACATATAAGCTCATAAACAATCTTTTTCCAACAAATTGTCCAATCATACCCAGACTCTAAAGCTTGCAATTAAAGACAAAATTCAAACTGAGGCCCCATAATGTTCAGAAATGGAAGCATAAGAATCAAACAAAACCTTCATTTACCAAGTAGTCAAATTTACCTCTTAAATTAGTTTTAATTTACATATAAGAAACAAAAGCTCTTTCAGATTAAATCTAGAATGTCTAATTGAATAATAACATAAGAATGTCTAATAGATTAATAACAACCAAAAACAATAATGCTGACATCTGCTTTAAAAACAACACATTATTACAACGAACAAATAAACTAATTAAATAACAAAAGCTCATCAAAAATATGAAAGGAAAACAACATTTCAACACTTCAGGTGGAAAGTAATCAGTCAAAGGATCCAGATGCAGGATTTATAGCTGCAGTAAAACCTGAAAATTAAATAACTTAATCTATACCATATGCAGGATTTTGACAAGCAATTTTTAGTATATCACCTTTGCAACGAGCCAGCGCCCGTTCAACATAAGCACGATGTGAAGCAGGAAATTGCTGCTGAAACAAACACAAAATATACTTTTACATCATTACTATCACATAATCAAGTGTTAGTTGCAAGTGGAAGTAGATGGTGACATTTTTTAAAAAGAAAAAAAAACCTAAATTTTTTTCCTGTAAAGCAAGAATATGTAGTCTATTAATCAAGCATATACCATTCACCATTGGTCTGCCACAATGCTGCCCAATGCACTAGGTCCAGCAATCAAGAGGTCATGTCCCCCAACTAAGCCAGCAGCAGCCGATTTCACCTGCTCAACCACACACATCACCAAGCTTGGCCTCAGCCACCGGTCCAGAGACGAGCACAGCGGGGGCGGCGGCAGGTATCGCGGCCGGCGCCGTCGACGGCCTCTGCCACAATGCTCCTCGACGGGGAAGGGGGACAAAGCTCTGAGCATGAAGCCGGCGCCCTCGATGAGGCCGAGGAGGGCTCCGCCGGCGACGACAAACTTAAGGAGGGCGGAGAAAAAAACCTCATATTGAAACAGGGTGTAAAACAGAGTTATGAAGTGCTGGAAATGCACAGTGTTTGCTTTCCAGAAAACAGAGTTGGCTTTCTCTGAGCCGTTGGATCGTCATCAAAGGGCTGAAAATAAAAATTTGACTAGATCTCGACTCGAGTCAATATTACAAAATAAATTCCAAAAAATATAAAAAAATATAGGAAAATATCATAACACAAAATAATCAAATTATAATGGATTATTTTATTTTATGTTATTTTACCTTATTTTGTTCTTAATTTTCGAGAGTGGTAGTTTTGTAATAAAAATTTGAGTCGGTCCCGAGTCGAGTCAATATTACAAAATAAATCCCAAAAAATATAAAAAAATACAGGAAAATATCATAACACAAAATAATAAAATTCTAATGGATTATTTTATTTTATGTTATTTTACCCTATTTTGTTCATAATTTTCGAGAGTGGTAGTTTTGTAATAAAAATTTGACTCGGTCCCGACTCGAGTCAATATTACAAAATAAATCCCAAAAAACATAAAAAAATACAGGAAAATATCATAACACAAAGTAATCAAATTCTAATGGATTATTTTATTTTATGTGATTTTACCCTATTTTTTTCATAATTTTCGAGAGTGGTAGTTTTGTAATAAAAATTTGAGTCGGTCCCGACTCGAGTCAATATTACAAAATAAATCCCAAAAAATATAAAAAAATACAGGAAAATATCATAACACAACATAATCAAATTCTAATGGATTATTTTATTTTATGGTATTTTACCCTATTTTGTTCATAATTTTCGAGAGGGGTAATTTTGTAATAAAAACTTCACTCGCTCCCTACAAGAGTCAATATTACGAAATAAATCCCAAAAAACATAAAAAAAATACAGGAAAATATCATAACACAACATAATCAAATTCTAATAGATTATTTTATTTTATGGTATTTTACCCTATTTTGTTCATAATTTTTGAGAGGGGTAATTTTGTAATAAAAACTTTACTCGCTCCCGACTTGAGTCAATATTACGAAATAAATCCCAAAAAATATTAAAAAATAAATTAAAATACCATAAGTTTTTATTACGAAATTATTTTATTTTATGGTATTTACTGTATTTTTTTATATTTTTTAATTTATTTTATAATATTGACTCGAGTCGGGAGCGAGTAAACTACCCCTCCCATTTCGTTCTCCCCTACTCTGCCGCGCAATCGATCTCTTTTCGCCCCTGTTTTGTCGCCCGCCGCCGGCCAGTGCCGTCGCCGCCTCGCCATCGCCTTCATTCCTTCCCCCTGTCCCTGCCGTTTTCGTTCCCCGGCCGCCAGCTCCCACTGTCAACCGCCCTCACGACTTGCTCGGATTGGCCGCCCTCACGACAACTGCCTCGGCAAATTCGTGATCAATGGCTGGCGTAGGTGACGGCTTTGCGGACATCAGCGATGTGGTTGACGAAGGAAAAATGTGAACTTGGCAGGGCGTCGCGGTAGGTAGAGTAGGGGCGGTGCCGGGCGTCGCGGTAGGCAGAGCAGGGGTGGTGCTGGGCGTCGCGGTAGACAGAGCAGGGGCGGTCCCGGGCGTCGCGGCAAGCATTACCACCAACCTCGACGGGGACGAGGGGGATGAAGGGCTGGAACACGATGTCGGCGCCCTTGATGAGGCCGACGAAGACTCCACCGGCGACGGCGGACTTGCCGGTGGACGCTGGAATGGAGAAAGGGAGGGTGGGGAGGAGAAACGGTGTTTTTTTGGGATTGAATTTGAACCGTCAGATCATCATCTAAGGGCTGTAAACAACTTCTATCACCGCCAACTTAGCTGTACTCTAATACAACAATCTTTTTTCCATATATATATATATATATATATATATATATATATATATATATATATATATAGATATACATACACACAGAAATGATAAATCATAAATTTTTTTAAAATATGAACTTTGTGAACCCACATTACCGCCATTAATTTTGTATCAAATGATGAAAATTAGGGAGTTATAATTGGAAGTTATGCATAGTTTTATCAATAATTATTTATTATGAACCATTAAATAAAAAATTAACCATTATGATTAAAGTTTAAAGAGCTTACAAATAAAAAAAGTTCACACCTGTATATATATACATATAATCTAACGAGCTTAAGTATGATTCGAATATATAACAGTTTTGAACAAAGATTCGAGTAATCTTATAAGACATCACCGCCAACTCCCACCACACCATGCCAACGATTTTTACAGACGCAAATCTAGACTCGCCGAGTCATACACCGAGCTGCTCGATCCCTGAACACGGTCTAGGCGGTCGCCGACGTGGGAGCTGTAAGCGGAGGCTAAAGAGGTGGCGAGGCCCGCCCGCACGTTGGCCTGCTTGGCGTGCCGGCGATCTCCGTTGTGCGCGTTCTGGTGGCCGCCGAGAGCTTGGGCGGTAGTGAAGCTGCGGCAGCAGTGGTTGCACTCGAACCTTCGTCCGACGGTGGGTGTAACACCCCAAATCCGGTTCACGCTCGTGAACCAAACCGGCATGTTACAGGCCCCGGTTAGGTCGGCTAACCCGAACCTAACTCATGTGGATCCAATCTCGGCGTCTTAAGATGAAGATACGATCCATCATGAATGAATAAATATGCAAAATCCTAACATGGTACTACATGAATGACAAGCAATTCAAAATACACACCAATACAGTTACGATCAAAATTCTGAAATCAAAACAGACCGGGTCTCCCCTAAAAGTGCAATTAGGGTCCACCCTGTCAAAATAATCTATACAGGTATATAAGCATATATCAATAATTTCATTAACACACAATCTGATTTCTGGAACTTGGGTCCTAACCCATCATACTTTTGCTGCGCTACTGTGATCATTTCATTTCGTATCATCATCATGCCTCAAACATTTAATCATGTCATTCACAAAATAATAACATAATAATACAACATTAAACATTCAAAA